>VXBB01016732.1:43868-71805 GCA_013399915.1 Illadopsis cleaveri
AGCACCGTTCACCACCACTCTCTGGGCCCGGCCATCCAGCCAGTTCCTAACCCAGCAAAGAGTGCTCCTGTCCAAGCCCTGGGCTGTCAGCTTATCCAGGAGTGTGCTGTGGGAGACAGTGTCAAAGGCCTTGCTGAAGTCCAAATAGACAACATCCACAGCCCTTCAAGGAAACTGACAAGAAAACATGACTTCTGTCTGCTGGGCATCCTAAAAGGGAAAACTTACATCCTTTTCCCTTGAAACTCCAGGTTCAACATGTCACCATTGTTACTTGATTCCTCTTCTTATTGAAACAAAATTGATATTAGGTTCTTGTTTGAAGCCAAGTCACTGACCCCTTGGTCAGGGGTTCAGGAGATGCTAACTGGGTTAATTCAGTGGCAGCTAGGTCGCCTCTTCACCTACAATGTGGTTTTGTACACACGAAAGGACTGTGTGCAGAAATTCACACACTTTTTTTTACTAAACTTAAGATCTAGTGACTTACAATGCCAAGGGCAGAACAGTAATAGATACCGATACTTAAAATGGAATCTTTATCTCGCGTTAAAGGAATTCATATAGGGGAAGTAGAGCATGAATGTCAGTACATCAGGGAGATGGGTAAATTCAAGCAGATATTATTTTAGTCATGACAATCAGGCATATTTAATAAATAAATGGGGTCAGGACACATCAGCAGTGGAAACAGAGAAAGTGAAGAATGGAGAGAAAAATCAACAAAGAAACATCAAGAACCCTGGGATTTTTTATCACCAATTTAATTTTATTTTAGTTCCTGGAGGGCATAGTATGAATTCAGGCATAATTGCCGAGAAACACTGAAGTACTACTGGGCTATGAACTGCATTTGGAAGGAAACAGAAGGTCATAGCTCTTAAATGGCAAACTTGCCAGGCCACCAACATGAACTCTGTAAGCTGTGTCCAACCTAACCCTACTCAGCCAGTAACTGTTTACATTGTTAAACCCACACTTCCATCTGGAAACAACAACAACAATAACAAAAACATAAACAATAAAGCAAACAAAATCCCCAGATCTGTTCATAACAACAGAATTATAGAGGCTAGAGATTTCTTTCAGAAGTAACAAGTGAATCAATTTGCAACGTACCCAGTGTTAAGGTGGTGAATATAGAGCATGTTCCACAAAGCTGGCAAACTATAATTTTGCCGAAAGAAAATTAGCAAATTCTTTTGATTTCTCTGCTGTATGAGTTTATTCCCACTGTTCTTTGCTTTTCTACACATCTGTATACTTACATTGCCATAAGAATTTAGGACTGTGTAGTTAATTCTGTGGGAGGAAATGAAATGACCACTTTCAGCATTTTCTGGAACATTTAAAAAAGTCTATCTTGCCTGACTATTGTGAAATCTTAGAGAATTCAGACAAACAATATACTCAAATGAGATCTGTTTTATAAACTAGTTAAACCAGATAAACTGATTAAAGCTCTGCCAACATTTGACCACAAATCTGTGATGACATATGGAAGTGATACTGCCCAGCTGACTTAACAATTCTCAGGTTTTCAGAAAGTGTAACTCAGAATGCACAATCACCCACCCAGTCAGGTGAGGGCTCTCCAGGAGTTGCCTTAGGCAACACCCCAGCCCATGGGGAGAGACTCCAGCTGCAGACCCACTGCTTTGAGGAGGCAGACTGATACAGGTCAACACGTGGCCAGAATCTTATTAACCACCTGCTAATGTATCAGTCTCTGAGGGTTCAGCCTTGGCAGAGAAGTGGCTAAAATGAGTTTCAGTGAGACTGCTCTTCAGAGGTGTTTGTAAAGCAAAAGGTTTAATAAAGAAAAATAACAAAGTATCAAATGTTACAGAAAACAAAAGAGAAGCCGCACACAGGTGTCTGAGAAACTTCTAACAGCCTACTAAAACACTCCAAAAAGCCTTTCTACTTAGTGCTCCTTCCTAAATACTGAATGTTTTAGGAGGGAAAACCTGGCTTGCAGCCAATAGGCAGAGATACAACATTTGAAGAACAGTGACAAGGTCCGATAGATGCTTTCTCTTGGCACTGAGCCAATCCCTGTCAGAGCTGCAAAGAAGTTTCTGGGTTCTTTTCCTTATAAGAAATGCAAGGGGTGAGTCTTAAACTCACTCATATTTTCCCTATATGGAAAATACTTGCTGGGTGTAGGAAATGCATCCCTACAGCAGACCCAGGTGCCCCTCTCCTCCAGCAGGGCTCCAGCAGTACAATATCTGATCATTGCTCACACAGGGTCATGTCACTGCCACACTCTCCCTGCCTGAGGTCTGGTCTCCTGACCCACAACAACACCCTGTAAATGTGATGGACATTGGCCTGCCCAAGGTCAGCCACAGGTCAGTCTCTGCAGTATTTGGCATGCTGACATGGTTGTATTGCTTCTGATTACAGACTAGCCATGACTAAGCAAGGTCTCAAGGTGCTGTGATTCATCCTTTGTGTTCTGAAATGCACAGGGCAAACGGAAACACTTTGCTCCAAAACACTTCTGTGCTACAACACCAGCTCTTATGCAAGTCCTTCAGAGCAAAGAGACAGTGAACTCTGTATGTAACCTCCAGACCAGGGCTGCATCTGCCGAGAAAGGTTACAACTAAAACTCCTTCATTACATTAGTGTTTCAAATTCACATTTTTTTTTAATGAGACTGTTTTTTGGGAATATTCTAGTCACTGCAAAAAAGAATCAGGTTAACTTCCACTGTGAAAACATTTTGCTGTAAGAGGTGAAAATATGTGAACAGTGAAAAACCAGTTTAGCTTCATTGCTAAACAACACGTGAGCTGTTGCACTATCTGCATTCTTGACTTTTCACTGAAATAATTTAAAAGACGTATTTTGAGCAAGGACAAGTTTTCTTTAAGAAACCTGAATGTTTTAAATAAAGTTAATAAAATCAAATGATGATTTCAAAATGCTCTGAATAATGTAGTCTTCATTATCAATATTTATGTCTTGGACTCCTGGTTCCACACATATGAAAAACTTCCTATTTTACACTTTTGCTAAGTACACTGAACAAAATCTGGAAAAAATCATTCCTAGAAGGCCAAGAGAAGTGGTTTGGTGTGGTTTGGTTTGGTTTGGTTTAGGGGATGTGTGTATGTGTTTGGGGTTTTTTTAGCAGAACCATTTGACCACAATCCTTGAACTGACAAGAGAAAATGTGATTTGGTTTCAGCAGCCAGAGGAAGAAGGATTGTTTATCTGCTATGATCTGTCAGACACATTCCCGTCACCTGGTGTCTCCACCACAGAGCAGGTGAGCCTCATCCTTAAAGATTCTACCATTCCTTCTTCTACACAAATATTTTTAGTTGACTTTGGGTTGAACAAATGCATTCCTGTACTCTGATAAACTGCAGTTGATTTGTTGACCTGAAATCTCTAAATGTGCATTTTTATAGGAAGCAGATATTTCCTGTACCATGTGTGGATAAAAATGATAATTATTAAGTCTCTAAGTTTATCTTCTTAAGCAGTCTTCTGAATATTTCTGCTTTCTCTCAGTGGCTGAATGGAAAAGACTACTTTTTGATCAAATTAATGTCTTCCTAACAAAGGTAATATCGTGCTTAATTAAGGTTTGTAAGTCCCTTTTAAAGTTTTGGAAAACCTAGACAAACTTCTAAAGAAATGCATCAAGAGACAGTCCTGGTTATTCTGGGTTCATGAAAAATCACTGTCAAAGCAATAGACATTGACATATAGTCAATAAATAGTCTTAAAATAATTTGTATGGCAGAATGATACCCTGATAACCTTGAGTTTATATATAATTTTTGAGATAATTACAGCATACTGCTTATGGTTTGGGCTTTTTTTTTCTATTTTTTCTCCTCACAGCTCTTCCTGTCTTCTCCAGCCTAGATCTTTTAGTGGGTGTGGGTATCTCTGCTGTTACAGAAACTATGGAATACTATTTATGTCTTCCTAGCACAGAATTCCCTGAATAGATGCTAGCTGGGGTGAAATATGAGTAAGTTACAACATCCTTCGAGAGCTTGATGAATTTTCGGAAAGACGAAGAATGCATGGGTTTAAAAATCTGAATTTTTTCCTTCACCCATTAATAGATTCAGTATGTTTCCATAAGGCAGCTGAGACAGACAAAATAACAGAACTTATGAAATTTGTTTATTACAATTCATTTTTTCAGCAATCAAATACTATTTTCATAGTCTCATAAAAATTCAGTCAACAAGCATTCTTTTTTTTCCTATTATACTCCTGAACATAAGGCAGTCTTACAGAGTCTTTTTAAACTCAAATAGTTGCTGAAATTTTTTAAATACTTATTTTAATGTGTGAGAAAATGATTCTTCTTTCTCAAAAATGGCTGAACTACTTTTCCAACACCTGCAAGGCAGTTTTCTTTCAAAGAGAGCAGAAACTTGCTGTTTTTTAAAAGAAAAGGTAGCAGTTGTGTAAGACTAGAAGCCACTGAAAAGTGGTTATTGGAATGAGAACCTGTATGCAACCTTAACTACAAATGTTGTTATTGACCCTGCATAGGAAATCACAAGGAATCAATTAATCAGAGAAAAAAAAAAATCCAAAACAACTCTTTCCTTATAAACAAAAACAGATTAAAAAAATCTGTAGCTACACTTTTCTTTAGTTTTTTTTTCATATTTTGTAGTAGAAAATTTGTTGAGGTAGAGAAAATAACAGCACTGACAATTTTTCAGTGATCGTGATCATATGTAACTTGTAAAACTCTAAATCTATGCCTGAATGCTACCCAGCATGCACATGGATACTGTGTATAAATGTAAAAAGGAAGGAATTTTCCAGACACCTTTTCGATATCAGCAAACAATATTAAATGCTTAGGACAATATCTTTGTGTAGGTGTCGATAAGAAAGAACACTCTAAGGCTCTCTAATCCATAAAGTCCTCTTTCTGTTCCAAGACTGATGTGGCCACTGCTAAGGAGTTGAATTTGGCAGGCACAAGACAAAAATGATGCACTACAAATTTTTTTCTAGCAGTGGCAGCTGGGTTTTGTGCTGACTTTTGGCTGTCTGCTTTCAATTGTTATGACAGATACAAATAGTTATTGGCTGCTGAGAGTTTACACCATTTGAAAAACACTTTTTCAAATCTCACTCTATACATTTTGCTCTAATGTTCGAATAAGGGATTTGCTGTAGATACTCTAGGTATTCTTTAGATATTCTAGAATAAGCAAAAGAGAGTTGGTTTCAATTACTTATGACTCTGTTACTGTTTTCTGAAAGAGTATTCATGCTGGTTTCACTTCGTTTTTTTTTTTTTTTTAGTAATATGTTTTGTTTCCTCTAAAATTCTTTGGAATTAAAATGTCTGGTTACTAATATAATTTGATTTGTATTAACATGTAGGTTGTGTTGTGGTTTTTTTGGTTTGTACTTTGATTTGGGTTTATTTTTTCTGTTTATGTATAACCATACTTTAAAAGTTATTTGAAAATAAATGTAAATGAAAACTACTTCTAGTTTAAAATGTCATTTTTGAAATATGTGTATCTTTCTTCTAGCAGGTCAAAATAGTTTTAATAGGCAACTGAAAAAAAAATCCACTAATACATAAAGGATGTGGTTTTCCCCCACATATTTGTTGTTAGATATTTTCCACTGCTAGTAGTGTTGTCAGTCAGATCCTAATATTAGTATTATAGAATCATACAATATTTTAGGTTGGAAGCGACTTTTAAAGGTCATATAGTCGAACCCCTCTGGCAGTGGCTGCATGAAGAATATCAGGACAATCTGATACAACAAATGACAATCAGCAAGGCCTCTATATATTATATTCAGTTTTATACTTACTGCTACAAAAATTTATACTTCCAAAGTGTCATTTTTATATGCCTCTGTCCAGGAGCTGAAAACCACAATTTGTGAGTCCGAAGTATACCTAATAGGCTGAGTTAAAATTGATAAGTATAAACAAAGTTATTTAAGCCAAAAAAGGCTGATAGGTCATCAATGATTAATTACAAAAGGGACCTAAGTCCTAAGGGCTGCATAATTTCAAGGACAAAGGATATCTATAAGGAAATCTTACCATCACTGACACATTGATACAGCATGAGAAAACTTATGACAACTGTGAAATTCCTTATGAAGAGCTGCAAGAAGCTGTCATTTTCCCATCCACTCTTTGATGCCTCTGGAGCTGCCATAGCACAGGCTTTGCACCATTCTGCCTTCTCTTCCTGGGTTGGCCCCAAGTGTCAGCCAAAATCCCACTCAACTCGCTCTCTCTGGCTGACCTCAGAAGGTTTGGGTCAGGAAACAGAAAGAGCAGTAAAAAGAAAGTCCAGGAATCAAGATGTGAAATAGTAAATTAAATAAATTACCTGATTTTTTTAAAATAATATTTATTGAAAAAAAACAAAACAAAACACCCAAACATTAAAAAGTGTAGGAGACACCTTTTCTCCCCCTTTCCCATGCTTGACTTTTTTCCAGGCTGTTCTCCTCTTCTCTTGCTACTGTGGCAGGTAACCCTCAGTCCTTTCAGAGAGGTGATGCACAGCACAGGACAGGAATATATTATGGTCAGAATGTGGTGGTTTCTTTCACTCCTCATTTTTTATTTCTGCTCTTTTAAGGGCATTCCCTGGGTATCAGTTCCTTCAGGAACATCCATCTGCTCTGGTGCTAGTCCTCCACAGGCTGCAAAGAACACCTGCTGCAGCATGGAGAACCTCCTCTGCTGACACTGGTGTTCCCTCTGCTGGTTTTCACTTGGGTTTTGTTTTTGTTTTTGTTTTTGTTTTTGTTTTCCTCTCTCCCTGTAGTACTTTTGTCCCTTAAGTATATTTTCACAGTTTTCACAGCTTGGCTGAAGGACTCAAGCCATGTCTTTTGAAGCCAGCTGGAAATATCTGTGTCCAGAGAAGGGCAGTCCCTGCCTTCTCCTTGCAGAGGCCACCCCTGCAAACCTCTGTAACCAATAGCCTGACTGATGCACCCAATATAAAATACACAATTCCACCCCTTTTTCTAATTCAAATGCCCTCAGAAGAAGCAGCATTATCAGTGATACTGAAAGATCTGCTCTAGTTGAAATGGTGGAATATATATACAGCTTTGAAAAAGAGATCCCTTATTGAATTGTTTAAATCTGATATTCATAATCTATTTTCAAAAACCTTGGGAATCTGATAATATTGAAGGCAACAGCTGAACAGAATGCCTCAAATGTTATTGTGTGGTGTGGCTACAGAAGTATTTGTGGACATCCTCTTGGATAAATAATGTATTAATTTTAGATGTGCCTTTTTTTAGCTAATTACTAAAAGTTCTAGATTAATTTTACTTACTTTAAGTAATATTGGCTTCATTAATATTAATAATTTCTATAGTAATTTTACATTCCATGAAAATAATATTATGTATACAATACTACTTTAAATGTATGTGTATATATATATAAATTATTCCTTCCCTGTACATTATGAAATTGTTCCTTTTTTTATTGACTTAAATTTTTGAAAGAAAATATTTTGAAATTGACTGTAAGAAGACAATGATCATGCTATAAAATGTCCTTTCTCTACTACCCTTGTAGTGCCCTTGCTACTGCCTACAAAACAGCCAGTTCTCTGCTAGCTGTGACAGAGCTTACAGGAAATAACTCTGGAAACCTATCTCTCTTACATTTTTAAATGTTGCACCTATTGTCTCTAAATTGAAGACAGTATATTTCAAACTATGTAACATGAAGTAATGCATTGAATTATACTGCTATGCCACCTACAGCCACATGTATGCATTTCTGCCAGAAAAGCTTTTTCCTTAGGTAAAAAATAATTACACAAAAAGCAATCTGATCTTACCATGCAGTGTCTTCTGCATGTGTTCCCTGTTTCCCATGCAAACATAGCACTGATGAAAACATACTGAGTTCTCAGTAGTTTATAGAGGAAAAAGTATTGATTGGTTTAATTATCTTTTCAATCACAAAAGCCTGAAAGAAAAAATAAAACAAAAACTCTTGCTTCTATATTGTTTTTATGCAATGAATAAAGTTTTAAGGCTTTAATGTTGTTGTCTTAAAACTGGTTGTCTTTGCAGTGCTCATTTACCCGGTGCATGAGATGGATAGAAAAAAATAGAAAACTTCAAAGGTTTATAAACTGTGTGCCATGCACACTTTAAATGAGTGATGTCTAAATAAATATGTGGAGTAGTTGATAGATCAGATTTTTTTTCACATTTACCATCTTTTCCCTGTTGGATGTAACATTAAATGTTATGTAAAGGATTTACTACACCAATTCTGTAGGCAATTACTTTTAAGGCATTTTCTCCTCTTAAAATATAATTGCTTGAAGAAAAGTGCAGCCTAGAATAATATAAACTAAAAGCAACATTCCTTGCAATTTCACAAAGATGGTCAGTCTCTACTTAGCAACGAGACAGAGCTCTAGCTATCCTAGCATTACTGCCTGTTGTGATTCTCATGAGCTGCTGCTAGTGCTATAATTTCTCTTCCTCAAATGCCCTGAAAAACACTCTCAGGCTTGAAAGTACAGTTCCTTAAAAATATATTTGTTTCCTTTACAAAAATACTGTGTCTCTGAATATGAAATGTTTAAAATTTTGCAAGTAGTGGAATTTACAAAGGAATATTTTTGGGTTGAATAAGCTCAGTTTGCAGCACTGCAAAGATGAAGCCCTTAACCAAAGTGGGGTTTGGTGCTTCAATTTTCATTTTATTAAAATTTCCAGGATGCATTTTCACAGTATGCTGTAAAATATCAAATCCATTTTTCCTCCCTCCTCCCTTCCTTCTGCCTTTTTAACTCAATAGAGCATGAGAGCATCTTTAATACTCTCTGCTTACAATACAGATTTAGAGTTGCTGCATAAGAAAATCCTGAATCTCCCCATCAAAGAGAGAAGGCCGGTAGCTTTAAGAAACTGTCAATGTAGCAGTGATGTACTTAAAAGAAGATGTGGTACCACACCCATGTCCGAGGTCCCAGAGGGTTGGTAAATGGCTGGGAAGTGTCACTCAAGGTGGGAGCTGCAGCCAGACAAGAGCCAAATGTCAGCACTGTTAGTACTGAGCTGGAGCAGAGCAGCCAGGGGAATGGTGTTCAAGCATTGCTTAAGGCCATTTTGTACTAGCTGTGGAAACAGTCTGGGGAGTTACTTTCAAACCACTGCAAATTATACCTGTTGAATGAAAAAGATTCTGGGGACTTCTACAAGCTAATGACATTCAGGGAATTTGGTTTGAAGTGAAATAGAAAAGCTTTTGCAGCAAATGTGTTTGAAGATGAGACAATGAGTAGGGAGTAGGGAACGACAGAGGTAGTCGTGCTCCTATAAGACTCAGTTATTTTTTCAGCCACAGGTACTTCAGAGCTCATTGCTGGCACTGCATATTTGGAAAGTTGTTCGAGGGACATAGAAATATGTAGTCTTCCAAAAGTGAAAAGAATGTGCTGTGGGAATAGAAGGGAATACAAAAGATTGCAAATGAAAAGAAAAAAAAAAGATACACTGATACATCTCTAAGGAAAAGGAACTGGAGCAAAATACAAGTGAGGACAAAAGAACTGCCAACAGGTGTAATAAGGATGAGACAAATCACAGAACTACAGAAAGGCTGGAGTAAGAAGGAACCTCTGGAGATCATCTAGCCCAATCCACCAGCTAAAGCAAATTCACTAAGAGCAGTTTGCAAAGGATTGCATCTAAGTGGGCTTTGAATATCTTCAGAGGTGGAGACCCCACAACCTTTTTGGGCAGTCTGTTCCAGTGCTCTGTCACTTTCAAGTGAAGAATTTTTTGCCTCATATTCAAATTAACTTCTGTTGTTTCAGTTTGTTTCCATTGCCCCTATTCCTGTCACTGAACACCACTGAAAAGAGTCTGATCCCATCCTCTTGATACCCACTTTTAAAATATTTGCATGCATAATGCTCTTGAACTGTTGAATGTAAATTAAAAAAAAATAAAGAAGGTATAAATACTTCCCATAGAGGAAATTGAATGATCAAGCTCTGAGGATGTCTGCTGTTAAGGAAGACCAAAGCAGGAGTTCCAAAAGGAACTCCAAGCAAATCACCGAGAACAACGCAGAGACTCCCTGACAGTGCTGCAGGTTGGGCACTGAGGGACTGGGAAAGCCAATCTGCAGAAAAGGCCCTTGATCACCAGGGCTTGGAAGCTGAGGTGATCAGCATCAATAAGAGAAGCGTGGCCAGCAGAGCAAAGAAAGGGATTGTATCACCCTACTCAGCACCCCTGAGACCTCATCTGAGTGTTGCATCAGTACCTGATAGGCATCATTAAACCAGAGTGAGTTCTGTGGAGACCACAATGGGGCTGGAGCGCTGTGGGAATACTGCTAGAGAGCAGAACTGAGAGCACTGCTCAGTTCAGGACAGAAGTGCACATGTCAGATTTGGTGGGCCATGAGCCCTGGCAGCTGACAGCAGAACCTTGAAGCAGGAAGCAAGAGGTAAAGTTGTGCTTGGATGTGCTTTGGTATGCAAGTCTGTACATGCCTGTGAGGATCTGTGCTAGCTTATAATTAAGCAAGGTTATTAAGAAACATAAATATGGTTGTTATATGTATTATTGTTTAAGCAAGGAGTTATTTTTTAGCTATAGCTGAAAAGGTATAAACACTGAGCTTTGGAATCAATAAATTGGCTTCATGGATGCAAACCATGGAGTCCACATCTCTCTTGATTGCAGCAGAGCACTTGCAGGTAATGTATACAATAATAGTGAGGAAATAGAGATGTTTTGCCCAGAAATGTTACAAGACCAGGTATTCAGCAGTCACAGTCATGGTAGGGCTTGGGAAGCAAGTAAGAATCGTCAATAAAGCTATTTCCAGCCCCTCAGATTCTGAGATAATGAAAAAACTAGGAGATGAAGACATACAGATATACCACCCTCTTTTAGAAACAAAAGACCACAGCTTCATCTTTGAAGCTGAATAAGTATTTAGCTTTCAAGAGCAATTTTTAGGACACGTAATCTTAATTTGAGATATCAAACTCATTGAAATGAAATATCTTTTACTTCAAATGGTAACATTTTTGAGATTCAGACTTTATAAACTGTTTTAATCACTTCATCTCCCTTAAAGGACATGAAAATCTTCAGTAAAGGATAGAGCATGGAGTGTGTCTGTGGAATGACACTTATAGCAAGATAAGGTTAGTAACAGGATGGGTAGAAATTTTATTCCAGTAGAATTAGATTATATATAATGGTATTATTTTTTTTTTTTTTCATCATGTTTCCTTCTTTCTTTGACTTAAATCATAGTTTCTGGCTGCCTGTGGGTAAATTTGAAAACTCGTAAGCTCTTTTTTTCATCTCATGTCAGGAAAAAAATATCATAGGCTAACTTATCCTATTACAAAACCTGTGTCTGTCTTCAATGTCTTTCATAACTTTCTCTTGGGCAAGGTTCAGAATCGATATTCTGCTCTTGCTTTCCTTAGTCTATTAGATGACCTTGAGCCCACGAGATAGTATTTTATTGTTAATTTTGTCTTTCTATTAGGTTCTATATTTTTGTCCTATCCTAATTCTGCTACCATTTCAAGTGCATCTTTAAATTCTACTCAAGGTACCCCCAAGATTTCTGTAATAGGTCACCAAGATTTTTTCTGGAATCCTGGATTCCTTTCCATCATCATTTTCACTTGAAAAATTCATGCAGTTCCTCTCCTTTTCTGGATCTGACTCACTGTGTCTGAGATAAAATTTGCATGTATGGTCAAACCAAATTCCTAAATTTCATTTGAAAAAAGCTCTTCTCCCTCATTTCACTGATACTGTGAATACAATCAACATCTTGTCAATCTGAAATTACTGCTGAGACGTTATGTGTAATTTCTTCAGGGACTGCAATTTTTCTACATATCATTAATAAAATGTGCATTGTCATTGTCATCTCTCTTGCCTTTTCTGGCCTTTATTATCTCACATTTCAATTTATATTCTCTCTGCTCTTGCCTGAGAAAAGTTTAATTGTACCTAGAGCAATATATCAATTGTCAGCAGTCTATCAATGCCTAGCTGTTTTTCTGCCTTTTAGATGTTCAGACAAGTATATCAGTGAAATTTTCCTTTTAAATACTCAGATAATCACTTCCTTGACTTGTATTGTGTCTAAATTCTTTCTCTTGATGTAATATCTATATGGACTGTTCCATGCTAACAGCCAAAGAGAGAGATTAATAAGATCCTCCTCTGACAATTTGATTTACTATACTTTGCCATATTTTAATTTCTTTGCTATAGCAAATTGTTGTCTGTTCCTTCATTCTAAATTGTAAGTTAGGCTTTTCCTGAGTTTTTTGGCAAATATCTGCACCGTGTCTAACACAGTCAACATTTTTGTAGGATAAATAACAAGTAACAGTACTATTGGTATTACCATTAATAACACTATTAGAGTCTATGGTAAAGATTTACAGAAGTAGAGAAAAATAATTTTCCAAACAACTTATTACATTGTGGCTTTGTTTTAGAAGAAGTTAGAGTGTGTTCTTTTTTTACCCTGTCACAGAGCAGAAAAGAATTACCTACATTTATCATAAACTCCTATCTACAAGCAACAGAAGGTGATGAAAAATAAAACAAAGTAGATGGGGAACAAGAAAAGGAGAGTTGGGAGAGAAAAGAAGAGAGAGGATCAGAGAGAATCTCTTGACAAGTTTTTCTTGACATGTTCTAGTCATTCCTAAGTGCAGATGGCATTTGATCCCTTACCTATGCCTACATTATTAATTCTAAGCAGACGTATTTGAACTCAACAGCAGAAAACCAGAAATGCCACCCTGAGAATTTTTTTTCTTATGTTTATTTTAATTCTACCAAACATATTTTTAAAAACCTTATATTCTACTTCTCCAGCTCTTAAGAAACACAAAGTAACAATCTTCATTGAGAATTAATAACACATTATCTTGAAGTAAACTCGCAAATGTCTAATGTCTGACTGTAGCACAAATTCCAATGCATTTTCTAGATCAATCAAAATATGGATTCATAGACCATCCACAGCAGGCTTTCCAATGATAACTACTGGAAGGATTTCTTTCTTTCATGACTTTGGTGGAGATCTTCACTTCGTTATCCATTTCTAGTCATTCCAGCATGAATGTCCTGTATGAGGATGGCAATTGTCAAAACACTTGCTGATTGAAGCCTGAAGTGTGTTTCAATAAAGGTAAAATCATGCATTATAACATTCTTCATTGCGTTCATTGTAATTTATTGTGTAGATTCTCTTACCTTATTGCTTTTTTACCTGTAATCTAACAGTTTGATATAGATTAAAGCTTTGTTGTTTAACCGTGGCATGTAAGCAATGTCAAGGGAATGAATCTGTAAAAGAAGTATTCAGTTACAAAGACATCTCTGAAACTAAATTGCCCTTTTGTCAGGGGACATATTAGTAAATCAGTATATCTACTGGATGTCCTTCAGGGATAGAACAAGACATTTATACTCTCCTAGGGATTATATGAATTCACTAAATAGTCTAACACTATGTATTTACATATGACTAAATGAGGGGACAAAAAATAATTTACAACACAGATGTCACTTACACCCCAGCAATTTTATGAGATTTGTCTTAGCAGATCATGGTACAAATATATGCCAACAAAAAAATCTGTTGCTAACATGAAAAACACACTTGAAAAGTGAAGTTACAAAAAAAAAGAGAATATAAACCCACCCTTTCTGTCTGCTCACCCTAAGATGCTGACCTGTTTGTTTTGGTCCACAAACACCAGTGTGTTGGAACACAAGGCTGAGCCCCACTGAGGAAGTGAATGACTTTTCATCAAAGCCTGGCTGACAGTTACAGAAGGATGGTATCAAACTGGGGAGAAAATTGAAGAGCACCTTATTTCCAAAGGAGACATAACATCTGCACCACAGCAGCCTCAGGTGTTCTTGGATGAAGCAGGCAAAACAAGCCCATCAGCTGGATTACATAAAGAGCCTCAGGGGAGTACCACTGATTCCAGAGAAGCAGAAGGGTAGGGGCTGCCCTTTGGAAAGTCCTGATGTGTTACTGAGCCCTTTGCACAAGACCCTCTGAGTGACAGATACAGACAGATCAGATTGCCTGTACAGTCAGGCACTGCTTGTCTTTCAAAGCTCCACAGCAGTGCCTTTGGGAGAGAATAGTGTCAAGGAGGACCTTACCTCTGGTGCTGAAACGCTTCTGGGCAGGTGGCAGAAAGTTTCCTGAGAGGTGTGGATCAGGGCTGACGGCTTTTGATGCACACCTGCAGTCCCTTAAAAGTTTTTGTGGAGATGCTGGATTGTGCTGCTGTTAGGGAGAAAATGGAACTCTTATGTTAGAGCATGAAACAATTATTCTAGTGTCTGTTCTTGAATTCAGGGGTTATTTTATTTTCAAAATCAGGATGTTTGCTTTTGCTACCATGCAGTTATGCCAGTTACTTGCTTGTATTTTGGAGGAATTTCATTTAAAAAAAAAATCAGTTACAGAGCCTTCAACATGTGTACAGGACTTTCTGCATCACAAAGGAGGTTTATGCTTTTGTGAAAATGGGAAATTAAATCCACTTACCCTTTCCAAAGAGAAGCTACTACAGGAGATATTTAAGATTGCTTAAATCATCTGGCTTTTTCAGCAACTATCATCAACAAAGACATTAAGACATCATTTGCAAGCTTTATCTTTAATGTAAAATGGCAGCAATTGATATTTAAAACTGACTCATAAAACATTGGTATGATAGGAGCAGAAGCCACAAGAATCTCTTAGGTGGAATGAAAACTTATTTCTTTCAGCCAAAACAAAAAAAGATTTAAGAAATATGTGCACTCTTTTAGCTTGAATTTCAAAAACTGTTGCTTAGGGGTTAAGTCTTTTATATTTTTATTGTGTTTTATGAGATAAAAGGGAGTTGAAAACAGGGTAAGATGCTCCCTGTCCCAGTTTATTATTCAATAGAGGCTTTTCTTACAGTGTAGCAGACTTATAGCAAAAAGTTTTAAAACTACTCACAGATTAATTTTATTTTCTTTTATATGATTAGATTTGAATCATTGCTGTTTCCAGCATGAACTGTCAGTATGGCCAAAGAAAATCCAGGCCAATGAGTTTTTTGTTTGGTTTGTAAGCTTAATCTCATAATGATCATGGTTACAGTTAATACTTAACAAGTACAGGTAAGAAAATATTCATCAAGGATCACACTTCTCATTAAAAAAGTAGTGATAGTTAAGCTGTTGTAGAGCAGCTTTTTTCTCTTCATGATTAAGACAGAAATCCAGCTGCAAATGCTCAATATTTTCCCTTTTCTTTTGATTTGTGCATTTGTCTCCTTAATTAACAGCTTCATCTTGATGTTTCGTGAACTTGTCTGTGTGCCTGTGTGTGCCTGTGTCACCTATCTGGAACACAGGACTGATAACAGCAGCTGCTCAAAGAGCATTCCACTGCATCAATTAATGTTCCATGCTAAATAAGAAACCTACATCCTCCACACCACTGGAGTTATTATTGTTATAAAATAATTAATTTGATTCAAATGTTAAATTAAGTATGGCAAGGAGGTTTTTGGAATAAAGGAGGAAATGGACTGCAGCCTTGGGAAGCCTAGAGCATGTTTTGTACTGCACCTTGAAACAAACAGCTTGACTAAAGAGTAAGTTAGTCTCTCTCTTTGATGGCTGCATTACCAAGTCAAAGTCTTCAGGGCCTCGTGAGGGTTCAGTGACAGAGAATATTGTAGTAGCTAGATGTAGGACACATAGAATTTAGGCCTTTTGATCAAGTTGTAATAAACAGCTTTAATTAACTGGGCTTCCCAGAGGGGATTAAAGAGCAGTGAAGAACTCTTTGTTTTATTATTTAAGATTCAAACTATTGCTTCCATTAGGCATATTCAGAGTTTACAGCTAGGATCCCTTATAGGTTCATTGCAGTGGAGATTACACATGCAGTATACCTGATATATTTTCCTTCTCTGGCTTGGTAAAAATAAAAACCTTCAGGTTCCATCTGTGTTTCAGAACACCTATTAAGTAATCATGCTCTTCTTTCCCTTCAGACACACATCTGTTGACTCACAAGTAAAGACGAAAGAAAAAGCAAAAGAAAATAAGAATTTGGTACTGGTGATGTGCTGTATTCCCATTCTGAAATCTGTTTTAATTTGAATCTCTCTTCTGCTGGGTAACCAACCACTGGTCAAAGGCACCACAAGAGTCTGATTAGAAATGACTCTGTGAGTTACTACAGCACACAGAACCAACCCATCGTTCTCCCAAGGAACATGTACAAGGCAATGCAGTGCTGTCTCCTCAGCTAATCAGTGTTTCAAAATGGTGTTTCATGGATCTCTTCTAGGGATCACTCCTCACTTGTTGCCTCACTTTGCAAGTACAGGGGTACTTAATTTTGCATGCATACTGATGATTAAAAAATTTGAATTATGGTCCTGATAACAGCAATATTTTTTAAGAACTAACAGCTGGCCTGTGTACTAGAAAGCAAAAAATTCCAAACCCTTTGACATTTTTTCATAAATAAATAGTTGATTAAGCTGTTCAAAAAGGGGTTTCATCCCATTGTACACTAAAAATTGAAATTTATGAGTAAGTATGGCTAAATACAGCCTGAAACAGGGGACTCCAAGGTAGTTCCCCAGATGTCAATTGACCAGCATTGCTAGACACCCTTAAAGCCTCCATCAACTTATTTTTAAATGTGAAATACATTGCAGTAGCTACTATCTCCCTACTTGAAGAAAATTGTTTGAAGTGATAGCAAAGGGTTAAAATATTCAGAGGCAAAAGAAAATAAATGAAACAAAAAGTAGACTTACAAACCTGTCCCTGGTCACATCTCTTTAAAGACATAAATTCAGCGTAAAACATCAAAATAATGGATCAAAATATTGATCCTACAGGAAAGTTTCCAAATGCTAATGAGGAATACTCTTCCAGCAGAATTAGACTGTTCAAACACAAAAATCAAAAGATGAGGTAGGGAAGGTGAAAATTTTAACAAAAGAGAAAAAATATTAGAAGGTTTTATTTTACAGTGAATCAGAGAATTAAAAAAACCCCACCCCAATACTGATCTCTTCATATACCACAGCACAATTTACTTTATGAATGATGAGTTTCTTACAGTAAAAGCTTTGATTTTTCAACCTGTATGAAATTGTTTCTCTTTTAATTATGAAACAGCAGCTTGGGGGACTTAATGGGACTAAACCTAGTTAACATATAGATACAAACATCAAAAATAGGTCACAATAAAATGTGCATATTAAAAAAAGTCAAGGTAAAATTTTCCTTCTAAATATTACGTTTCTGATTTTGAATTGTGATTACCAGGGATTGGTAATTTAAACCTGTTCTCATTGGAGTCAACGGGAAACCTCTTTCAGGCTCCAGGAGCACAAAACAAGCTGAGGAGCACCCAGAGACTCACAAAAAGAATGTGACACTTTTCTTCTGCGTAGTATTGGTGGGTTTTGATGTTGGAATTACAGCATCAGAAAACCCACTTGTGATTGGTGTCTTTACATCACACACTCTGAGACACAAACACCTTTCCCAAGGCAAATACAGCCAAGAAATAAATGGAAAATGGGACTGGAAAACAGAGATAAAGTGACTTGTTCAAAGTCTTGAAAGAAGGCTGCGGAAGATGTGAGAAAGATCCTCCTGAGCAACGATACCTGCTGGACACCACAGCCTCCTTGTGCCAGCCCTCACAGACTACAGTTGCACATGATCCAAAATAGGGCCACCAAAAACGTAGACTGAGATGAATTGTAATCCTGAAAGAGGAAGCTGGCATGATGAAATGTCAGTGATCAAAGAAATAGGGCTTAGAGAGACCAAAAATTTTGTACAGTGATGTCAGACAATCTTGCAAAACAAAAGCAATGTGAAAGTTATTTGGCCAGAATTATTTAATGTTAAGCAGAATATTCAGAAGTCTTTCTCCAAAATAATTTCACAGATTTTTTTTTTTTTTTTAATTTTTAAGATTACAAAATCTATCTGTATATTCTTCTTGACAGAGTCCTTCCATAAATCAATGAACATATAAAGAAATCTGTATATAATACATCAAGAACTGCAAAATTTTTAAAAGATACACATACTCCTGTTAAAATTTGAATATAGTGAAAAATTTATTAAATGGGCTGTATTATTTATTAGAAAAGACCAATACAGAGGAAAACAACTTGTATAATTGTTCCAAGCAAATAGAGAAATTAGTGTCTTATATTTAACCATTATGACAAAATAAAAATAAATATCTTAAAAAATAATGTTAAAGGAAAAATGAATGAGCATATTGATCAGGAAGAAGGAGTTTTTTATGAGAATCGTAGAAAAAGGGAAAGGCATCTAATGGTTTTACAGGTGAGAAAAAAAAAGAAAACTAAAAACTGAAAAGACAATGCAATCAATAAAAACCCCACTCCCCTCTCCCCCAATTTTTTTCCAAAAGGTCATCTTCCTTTTTCGGTCAGTTTTCATCAGAAAAGAAGAATAATTTTGTGATTTTAAGACGAAAAAAACCCTACCAATAATAAACACTTGCTTTGCCAAAGGTCTACTCTAGGAGCTTGGGAAAGTAATTTAGTTTCTTTTTGATTTAACTGTCTGGGCTATTAAATAAGAATGCTGTGTTTTCCTATTTGGAGTTCTTCAGAATATGAGGAAATAACCCCATGCAATGGAAGAATATTGCCTAAAAAATATCACCTTTCCAAGGATAATTTAAAAAATATAGTCTCTATATATTCATCAATAGTATCATAAAAGAGATCTCTGTTTAAGATTTAATATGGAGTCAAGCAGAATAAGACAGAATTAAAACTCATAAACCATTTTTACACTCTGTTTAGAAGAAATGGTTTAGATGTGGAAATGGTGGGTTAATGGAGACAAAAAAACCCAAGGTTTCATAGTGGAAGATGATGTCTTTACTACAACAAATTGATGTTTTCGAAGAGATATACAACAAACAATCTTTTCAACATGGAAGCAAACTTGTCTGACTGTTTTCTCCAGTCATTTTAGATGGTGTCATAAAAACCATTATCCACTCCTGCAGATCTTTTCTCTTTATAAACCTTGGTCAAACAGAATTCCTGAAAAGCTGCTCTCAAGAACAATTAGACAAACTACCATAGGAACTCCTAAACAGTTAAGCTTGCTGATAAATCTATTCAGAAATAAGTAGAAACTGACAATAAACTCACAAGGTTATTATTCTGGAAATTGCATTACTGAGGTCTGAAATAAATCAACAGGACCACCAGAAACTTCAGGTCTATGCTAATGGTGTTTTGATTTTACTGGAAAGCCTCTAAGCCCTGTGAGCAGTTGATTAGAACTAATGTCCCTTCGCTTATTTAAGATTTGATGAAGCAGTTAACTCTTTCCTATTTGCAAATCTGGTTGCCAAATCTCTGATTTTTTAAAAAAAATGCTCCTAGGGTTTTTTTGATAAAACCTTTACTGCATGAATTTTTGTTTTGTCTTCAGGTTATTTAGGAGAACAATGTCTTTTTAATGTAGTGGTGGGAATTGGCTGCCTGTCTACATCCAGTGGGTGGGGAAAATTGCCTAAGAAAAATATGAGAAAAATGTAACTTGTTAGACTTGTACATTTTATGACATTCCTATTGTAAAAGAAAAAAAAAACACCTAACAATCACAAAATGAAACAAAATTTAGTATTTAATGGTTTAGTTTTGAAAAAGGCTTACAATTATCCTGACTCTACCATCCAATGATCTAGCTGTGATTAATTATGTCACTTTCTTTGAGAAAATTTTCTATTAGACATTTTCTTATTCAATCTGTGTGACAAAGAACTACTTTGCAGTCTTGCTTTCTGGTGTGAGAAATGGAGGAGAGGTAGTGTTACTGCAGGTTAGAAGCCCAATGAGGGACATTCCAAAGGAATTCTCCAGGCCATACAGATTCTCCCCAGCAACAAGCTGTCGCATCCCTGTCCTGAATCCCCTCATCCCAAAGGTCTGGGTCTCTGAGCTGTGATTTTCACTGCAAACTTAATCCATCACAATCTGTTTGTTTGTAGTCACTCCATTTCCAAATTTTGGGGTTTTTTCAATTGCATTTTATTTTATCACATCACCTTTTCATAGTGTTTGTCACACTTTCTTATCTGATTTCAAGATTTCAATGAAGATCAATTCAGCAAGTATTGGTCCATTTCCCTGCACAATATGTCATCCCATGTCATTTTATTGTGTTCCCTTCGGTGCAGAATTTTTTCTTTTTTAAGCATTTCATTTCATCAATTTCATCTCCTCTCTTCATTGACTTCATTCCCTGATTTTGGAATTTCACAAAAGTTATTTATGGTTTCAGACTTTTTCCCTGCACCTCGTTTCACCGCAATACATTTGACTGTAGTCACCCCATTTCCCCAACCCTAAGTGTAACCCTAACCCTAAGCAGAGCATTACAAAGACCCTTTGGCTGAGGCTGGAGCCAAGCAGAAAGGTATGGAGGGAGCAATGCTGGGGCAGTGTCATGCTCCCCTTGGCATACCTTTAGTAGTTGCAGTGTCCCTGGAGATCTGAGTTTCTTGGTTTTCTCAACTCTACCCCTAACCCTAACTCAAAACGAAGCCATTTGCTGAGGGGCCAAGCACATCAGTGGTGCCAATCAGAAGGCTGTGAAGGGAGCAGTGTTGGGACAGCACTGTGCTCCCCTTGGCATGTGCTTTTAGTTGCAGTGCCCCTGGAGCTCTGGGCTCTGTGGTTTTCTCAATCCTGAACCTAACCCTAATCCTAAGCAGATCACAATAAAAGCAGCCTTTTTCTGAGGTGCCAAGCACATGAGCAGTGCAAAGCAGAAATGTGTTAAGGGAGCAATGCTGGGGCAGTGCCATGCTCCCTTTGGCAGCCCTTTTGTGGTTGCAGTGTCCCTGGAACCCTAGGCATTGTGCTTATTTCAAGCCCAGTCCCAAGTGTATGATTAACCACACGGGGAACAGTAAAAGCAGCCTTTTACTGAGCTGCCCAGCACATGGGCGGTGCAAAGAAAAAAGGTATGAAGAGAGCACTCTTTGGGCAGTGAGGTGTTCTTTATTTGAAGTGAACTGGACAAAACCTTGCAAAATTATACTTATCAAAATCAGGGAACAAAATCAAATGAAAAGACAGGAGAAGAAATTGATGAAATGAGAGGCTGAAATAAAAAAATCTGCACCCAAAAGAAAATAATAAAATGGCAGAGGAGGACATGAAGTGGAGGGAAATAGACCAGAGCTTGACAAATTGATCCTCATTGAAATCACAACATTTTATTTACTTTCATGAAGGAAGGGCCAGAGACCAAGGTCTGAAGCATGTCCTGAAGCTAGTTTCCCTGAAGCATATCTATGCAGCCAGGGTTTAAACTTCTGAGAGCATCTCTAGGGTGGGGGAGGGGGGGGCAGGAAAAAACTGCAAGAAAATCTGCAGAGTGAAGCAAGGAAAGGTTAAGAAAAACAGTGAGAGTGGCAGACAGAATCCTGACTATTTAAAATAAGGCAGTTCTCAAGGCAGGGATTCAACAGGATAAGTACTACCAGAAAATATTTACAGCACTAAGGAAATAAAACAGGGATCTGGAAGACCGCAACTCAGCAACACTGAGGATGTGTTGATGCTGACCCATCCCCACCTGAGTGACAATTTCCTAGAGAGTAAACACATTTTCTGTGCTATAATGGACTTAGAGAAACATGTTAGTATTTATCGTAGTTGTTCACTCTTCCTTAATGCCTACTGCCCGTATTATCCAATAATTACTTCCTACTTTTAACTGGGTGGCTCCTGTTTTCAAACTGTCTGCAAGCAGTACAAGCTGCCTGAATAAACTGCCCCAAACATAAAGGAGGGGAAAACAAGCCACCTTCTTATTTATTCCACAGAGGTGGTAGGATACCATGCTGTTATTATTGTCATTTGTCTGTTATCCCCTGCTGCTGTCCTGCTAGCAAATGATTCCCATTACAGAACAGCTGCAGTGCTGCACTGGGGATGGAAATAATATTCACACAGAGCAAAAGGCCAAGAGGAATAGTTTAATTTCCCTTTCTCCTATATCTCCTCCCTGCAGATCCATGTGTAGGTAAGATTTTGGCACAGAATTGGAAAGAGGTCAGGGTCACCATGGAGTGCAACACCTATGGAGTCCCACTGATTATTAGAAAATTAAATACCACTGATGATCAGTGAAACATCCAGTAGTTTGTTGGAAAAACATCAGGAAGCCATTTATCCCATGTGTTGCATAGGACTGATTTTTGCTGTCCTCTTAGATGAGGATTATCATTTATTGTGAGTTTAGTCATCAATCAGATGCAGGGCCACTGCCCTGACTGAGGCTTCTACGTGCTAATAATGTGCAAAAGATAGAGGTGTTGTTTGATGTTTGTCTCTGCCTTGCAAGATTTTTGTGAACACAGTGGATACAAGCATCAGTCAGGTCACCAGGACTGACTAAATTAAATTGCTTGACATTGGGACTCCACTTATTTTAATGAGTATTGCACAAATGGTTCAGTGGCAGAGTATATCCTGGCATATTCAAACAGATTTAAGTGTTTTTGTTTTTTTTTTTAAGGGAAAGTTCTTGAGGCAGAGTTCATCTCCCAGATCTCCATTGAGAATTATGAAGTAAAAAATATTAATCCATAGATTGGATAATTTGAAAACTTTTTTTAAAATTTTAGGGACATGTTTTTGATTTTTTTCTGAAGTTTAATGGCTAGAAATATTCTTTGGCATGTATAACTTTAATTGCTGCAACATTAAAAAAAATAATTGTCTTCTCTGAGTTTTGTCTCTAATACCACCTGAATCCAACTGACAAAAGCATTATTATGGCCTTTATAAATTGTTTTAGTATTTCAAAATAAAATAAGAAATCCCTAATATTTCCAGAAGAGAAAAAAGTTCTTGTAGAGTCATCTAATGGTAAAGTTAACACCAGTATTAAAAAAATACTATCAATAATGTACATGAACCATAATGTGAAATAAAAAATTACTTCCTACACACCTTTCCTTCCTTCAGCAACATAAACACTCCATTTCTGTAGTACATTACACAGAATGTGCATAACAAGGTGTCAAAAATAAATATCTGTCAATAAAAGGAAGATTGAAATTGATTTGAAAATAATATTTAAAGATGTTTAAAGTATTTACTACTTCAACATCCCACTCCTGATGTAATGGAAAACTAGAATAGTGCAGAAAATATTAAGTGGTTATTTCAGGCAAAATAATAACTAACATTTAAGCAATTTCTTAAAAACTTATTTAATAAAAATGTTTTTTCCCAAGGTACTAATTGATGTTTAAGAAAAATATTGCTGAATGGGCATATAAATTAAAAATTTAAAATGTTTTGAGAAGAGTAATATATTTATAGCCCTAAGGGAATTAACTTACTTTGATTGTGTAAGTGATTAGTGTCCCAACAGGTGAAATCACTAATTATTTCACATCAAGTTCAGTACATTTTTTAGTAATTATAAAATATGACTGATAGTTTGACATTTAAGTTCTAGTTTCTAGTCAAATATTTTGAACTATCTCTAGTGAAATAAAATAATATATAGAGCAGATTAAAACTATTGGTTTTAACATCATAAAAAAGTTAAAAATGATCAAGAGAGGCTTTGCAATGACATCAGCAGCTCTTTGATGATGCTTGGGTGAATTCCATCAGATGCCATAGATTTCTAGGGATCTAACTGAAGGAGATAGGGATCTATCTAACTGATACTACAAAAGTTCAGGGTCAGCTGGAAGTTGATCAGTCTCACAGTCTTGGTCCTCAGAGTACTCAGACTCCCTTGGTCCACCCTCCATGTTGAGCATGTAGGCAAAGAATGTGTTAAACACCTCTGGCTTCTCCATGTCCCTGTTAGTGAGGTGGTGTTGCCCTCACTTTTCTAGCTCGTGAATGTTTGGACCTTAGTCCAGGTTTTCTCACGCAGCTCAGCATAAACTATGTATATTTTTAGAGATGTTTTCATATTTCTCCTCTGAGAGGAGAATTGATTGATGGTGGTATCCACCATCCAGGTTAAAGAGGTGGTGACCTAAATGACCAATCTCTTGCCTTTGTAAAAACTGTATTTATGGAGTTGGATTGTTGATAACAGACACACACACGTAGGAGAACATGTAGAAGAAGATGATAGAATAAAGTATTAGCTTTCCCTTCAACTGCTGCTGCCTGCCTCGTTCCTTCTGCGGGTCCGATCCTCCTACATACGGACCGACGCGATCCTGCATCAAGGTGGCAATCCCCATTCTGTAATGGACTGATGTTATTTCTCTAGTGTCATTAATATATTTGAAAAACCTCTTTTATTGGCCCCCATGGTTCTTTCCAGCTTCAACTCTAACTGAGCTTTGGATGCACAAATTTTCTCCCTACACTGGCAAGCAACGTCTCTGTATTCTTCCCATGTCACCCAACCTTGTTTTCATTTGGCATATACCTTCCTTTTCTACCTTATTTCCAAGAGAAAATCCCTGCTCAGCCAAGCTGACTTTCTGCCTTGTCTCCATGACTTCCAACATTTAGGAATTTCCCCCTCCTGTTCCCTTAGGAGGTAATTAAAAACTGACCAGCACTGATAGGCCCAGCATATGCAAAACTATTATCTTACTTACTTACTAATTCCATGAGAAGCCTGAAGTTTCTTTTTCCTCTTGTCCACAGCTAAGGTTTTGCAGCACTTTTCCTCCTGTAAACAGGGATTTTAATCTTGGTCACTTCACGGTCGCTGTGGCCAAGGTGGCCACCAAACTCCATTTTGCTCACGAGATCCTCTCTGTTGACAAAAAGATCCAGGAGGGAATCCTTCTGAGTTGGTTCCCTTAGTACCCCTTCCATCAAGCTGTCATCTAACTTTTTAGGAATCTGCTGGCCTGGGTTGTGCCAGATCTGGGATCCTCCCATTTGATTTTATCAAGCTGAGGTCCCCTGCAAGAACAAGGACAGTTGAATTGGAAGTGTCCCTTGGTTCCTCAAAGTCTGAACTAACCAGAAATTTTTTATTTTAAAATGCATTATTTGTTCACACCGATCAACACCTCTGAATAGGTACTTTTTTCTTTATGAGCCTAGAAGACTATATCATTTAATTTAATGGAGAAATTTCTAGGAAAAAACATAACAGTTTACATAGAAACTATATAGTTATATAGTTTATATAGCATTTTAATTAAACTAATCCAACCTTTTTTCATAAAAATGATCAATGTATATTTGCAAATTTGTTACATCTGCTAATAATAACTAGTAAGGGCACAATTTAAAATATGTGGTATTTCAGAATTAAGTGCTTTTCAAAGTTCGCAAATTATATAAAGGCAAAATTGCAAACACTTTGCCAATAGGGCCTTATACATGTTCATGAGGAAGAAAATAGAAGTGTCTTTTATGTTAGGTAATCTACAGCTTGGAAAAAGCTGACTTGATAAGTGAACAGTTAAAACAACCAAAATGAAAAGTGGTTGTATCTGACTTCCCCTTTCTTCACCCTGGTGGGCTTCCAGATGACACTTTCCATCCTTTGCTCCAGATCCAGAATTCAGAGGTCATCTCAAGAAGGTTCATTAAGAGTGAGGAGCAACTCTTCTATACAGGAAAGTTCTCTGTCAGAAAGGTGATACCTAGGGATATTTACTTGTGTGACTCGTCAGAACACTCACCTGCTGGCTCTAAATTTGGCCTAAGCAGGAAATAGCAAAGACAATAATGGACAGAAAGTCAGAGATTTAGGTACCTTTCAGTTAATAAAAGGTGACACACCCTGCTTAGTTTCTTAATATAAGGAACTGGTGACATGGATTTGCGGCTGAAGCCCTCTGAAATCCTGCTTGAAAGGATTTTTTCTTTATTTTTATCTTCATTGAGAGCTTTTTCTACTCTTTTATGAAGTTATTTCTGCTTTGAAATAATTTTAAAGGCTTATACTTCACTAGCTGGCTTTTATACACATTTGATAAGTTTGTTCTGGGAAAAGAACAAGGGACAGAAGTATCAGACCTAAGGATAATCCGCTGCAATAACTCCAATGTTATGGAAAAATCAAATCAGGCCATTGCATTTCAGATGACTGCCAATGACCCATGACAGCGAATGTTTGATCACAACCTCACACACAATGGAGTTCTCTTACTTGGGAACACCAAATTACTAAATACTCATCTATTTCAATGGGGATGCTGCTGATGCTTCTTCATTCTGTATTTCTGATCTGAATAGTCTTAATCTCCTAGACTGCCTTCTAATAAAGCTTGGAGATTACCAAATGGGTTGGAGGGATCATTATTCCTTATTCATGTAAGAATCCTAACAGATGTCATTCCCTTTATACTTCGGTAGCACTTTGACAAGATCATCAAACCAATAATATTCAATGAAATTTAATTTTACTAAAGAACTTTGAAAAGATTTAGTAGAACTTCATTTTTGGTAATTATTTTATAATGAGGCAAACAGCATACAAGCTGTGTTTTACCATTTTAAAATATCTATTGTGTATTTTAGAATATGAGTTTGTTTAAATGAACTATAGCTCAGTTCATTTAACAGTTATTATAACAGTTATAATGGTTTTAGCTGTTACCTTAAAATTAAACTTGCGTATCGTTTTGATTTGATGTCCTGTGGAGAACAGTTGTAGATTTTTTGTCTACAAGATTCCAAAATGAAAATTAAAGACTTTATTTTGCCTTTGTTGAAAAAAAGCACCACAATCTGAAAGCAAATTATTCTCATTATTTAAGTCCAATATGTATTTATACTTTATTATGTAATCTATTTCTTTCAATCAGCTTGCTTATTTAATCCATCTGCTCTCTTTCTGAGGAGCTATGCTAGTTGAATAATTATAGAGAGAGAGAGCTCAGAAAAAGAATCTGGGAGAAAATTTTAGATTTAGAAGTGATGAACATAATGATCTTTCATCAGAATATATATCAGGTTTGTAATGGGGAATGGAGATGCTTCTATGAGTTAAAAAAATAAAGAGAGATTTCATTTTTAGTCTGTTCTTACAATTTCTCTAGAAATTAAATTGTGAAGGAAACACTTTCTCTACAGAAGGGTCTTAAAAGATTTTAGGATAATTTGCAGAAAATATAATCGAAAAATTTTGCTTTTTTTTTAATTTTGAAACAAATTTAACTCTACTTATATAAGAACAAGCTTTGACCAACATGAGGTGTCTGAGTTGTACAGGGCCTACGTCTTTAGGAAGAGCAGCTCTAGGTCCTGTCCTTGTTGAATTTTTAAAGGCTCTGTCCAGTTAAGTGCTGTCTGTGTGGGAGCTGGAATCTTCAAATATACAAACAAGTAGAATGTGTATATATTTTTCCAAAAAGACGGAACTTAATACTTTGAGGACGAAGGAATGTTGGAGAGAACTGACCAGGGAAGGAAATCAGTGGTTTGTGCTTCCATTGTTATATTAGGAGACTGGTGAACCTAATATAACTAGAAGATAGAAACTAATTAGAAAGAGGAAAGATAACTATGGTGTAGTAGGTATCTTGAGTATTGATGTAAAGAGGAGGAGAAAGCAGGACAGAGAAACAAAATCTTCAGAAACGTGGGTAAGGGAAACCTGTATGTAGCCGTGTAGTAAAGCTGTATTAGGGAGCTCTACCCAGGCTATGACCTGGGGCTCTCCAGCTGTGCCTACAAATAGTACTGAACAAGTAACACTTGAAACCACGTTGTGTTTTCCAGACATTATTGAGAAGATAAGTGCTATTTCAAGAACTGATGAATTCTCCAATGTAGCTGTTTCCACCAGCAGATAGTTAAAAAATGAAACCTACAGTATAAAAAAAAAAAAAAAA
>VXBB01016732.1:72894-86862 GCA_013399915.1 Illadopsis cleaveri
TTTCAGGGTCGGTGCTTCCCACTCAGAAGTCACATCTTCCTGACATGGAACAGATGGCTCACTCGTCAGTTTAGTATCCCAAATTGACAGTACCTTCTCCCCGTCTCCACCAGCTTGAATCCACAGTTTCTTATGCATTCTTTCCATTTGATCTTTCTCTAGGAACATCTTCATTGTGTCATCTGATGACTGGGCAATTCTGTGCAGTCACCAAGCTTGCACGCTGGGAATCAATGCTGCCAATTTGGTGATGCCCAGACCGCCGTCCTTCGTGCTCGAGTAGAGGATAGCATCACAGGTACACGAGGGTAAATACAGCCAGTCCTTGACTGATGTTCGGCTCTTTTGGTCCAGAGCCTCTAAGTACCCTACTTTCAATTCTGAATGGTCAGCAAGGTAGGTTAATTGAGGGATGGTATATGTTTTGAGGATATCGATTTTCTGCAGAGGTTTGAGTGGAGCTTGATCAATTCGTTCGAGCCAGAAGTCGAGCTTCGTAGGGAGGTCGGATTTTGCTATTCCAGTCCAGGGGTCAATTTGCAGGCCCAGGTACTTCTCAGACTCGCCTTTTTTGTTTTCCCTTGGTTCAAAACGTCACTGTAGCACAGCAGGCTGGTATGAAGGTGGGCTGAAAGTGAGGAGACAACCTGCCCACCCTGTCTGTGCATTCATAAGCCAGAGCATTTTCACATCCACTTACAGAGTCATTGCCTGCCTGCGCTGGCAGCAGAGACATCTGTGTGAATACAAGTGGGCTGCCTTTGTCAATACCACAACAATTTCTTTTTTAGGACTATTTCCTTGACAGGTTGCTTTCTCAGCTGATGACAACATCCTCAGTGTTTTCTCTTCTGTTGGAATGTTTCTGCACTTACTGTTTGAGAACAAATTTATGTTTAATGAATGTGGCAGCAATGTGTTCACCGCACATTTAAGTGGTTTTTTTTGGTACAGTTGCTCTTTATGTACCTCAAGATCTTGGTGGGAAGCTGTATAAGACTAGCTGTTGTTACAGTCTTTATTAAGAGTTCATTTTGCAATTCTTTGTTTTAAGAAAACCAACCAGACAAACTGCAACATGGAATAAAATCATGCACAGAAAACAAATTCTGATATATATAAAATTAACCATTTTAGATTGTTTCATAAGTTCAAGTATGCTGCATATCTTGAGGAGATAAAAAAAATTACATATGCAGCTTAATTGCTGCATAGTGTACCAACACTATTTCTGCCACTGTTCATACTGAGGGAATCACAGGAACTCTGTTCAATGTATCTTTGTTTCCACTCGCAGATCTGTTTTAGCAACATTGCTGAGCAGGAAGAAGAGAAAACAGAGCATTGTACATCCAGAACCCTGGATGAAGGGAAATTTAGTTTCTTGTGAAGGCCAAAATATACCCTGTTGTTGCATTGTTGCACTCCTGTCCTACAATAACCTCCAAAGGGCAGTGTGTTCTGTCCTCCTTTTCCATAGTGCTCTTCCCTTTCTCCACCACCTTCCCCCACCTCACCCTTATGTATGCTTTTGAAAGGTTCTAGTAAGTAAGGTGTAATAAGATTTTTACGTGATAATGATGGCCAGAAATCTCTTGTGAGAAGAGAAGAGAGATTAGCAGAAAATCCAATTAATTCACAGGAGATTTGACCCACCTGACATCAGTAATTCTTTTTGATTTGGGAGCAGATTGAGGCACAAATATAAATCTCAGAAACGGGTTGGTTTCTTTTATTTTCCTTTCTTCTTAGAACTACTTTTTGAGCATTTTTATGTCAATATAAGAAAAAAAATATTTCTAGTTCAAGTTGTATTTAAAATGTCTATTATTGTTGTTATTCTACATTTTTCATAGCATAATTAATAATGTTTCAGTGATTAAAAAGAATAATGAGCAATTACAAAGACTTGAAAATCATATCTTTAGCTGAAAATCTCTGTGCTGACATTATTTTCTGAAAGTACAAATTATCAAGATTTTTAAAAGATGTGTTAATTCCCAGTAGCTAAAGGAGTAACATTGTTGAGATATTGTTGCAGTACACTGTTGAGTTAATAATTTTAGTTCTGTAAAGATAAAGGGAACATGATTTGGTTAGGCTTATGTATATATTTAAGAATAAGACTGGCTTGTTTTTCAGTAGTAGCCATCTTAAAAGCAGGACAAATTTTTAGTTTGATAGGGTACTTAAATTTGACATAAAGGAGTGCTGAAAAATGATGAAAGAAATTTACTTCATATCAAGAAGCAGCCAGGTAACTGAACTTTGGCTAAATGCATTATTTTCATGCTCTTGTTCTGATCAGTGTAGATATGTAGTACTGGTTTCACTTGTAAATAACAAGTCATGGTCTGAAAAAGGAGATGTATCCCATGTGAATTATAGGCCCATGGAAAACGGGCAGGTGCCAATGGCAAAATTTTAGTTGGATTTTCAGATTATTTTTAATAGGATTTTCAAGTTATCTGGAATTTTCATAAAGGGTGGGAGGAGTAAAGAAAAATCCTGTTGTTAAATATTGTTTAATATATTATTCAACTTATCACAAGATCAAATCCACCAGTGGTTAACAAAACCACTCTGCTCTCCAAAAGCACCTCTCCTGTGAAAAGTGTAAGAATAAGAAGTCCTACCGGAAAATATTGCTTCCTAGGCAATACAGCCCAGAAAGTTTAAGATCTGACTTTTTAAAAAGTATTGTTTTCTCCAAAACTCCTTTGAAAATCCAGTTTACAATGACTCTTTTATGGGAGTGATGAAACAGCCTAAATTCACACGTCTGAAATTCTTTATTTAAACACTTGGATGATGTGCCTTTCCCAAGAAAATGGATTTCAGCTGTCCACTTGAGACCACACAGTGTGATACTTGCTGCCTCTGGATCCTCCCTGCTTAGCTCCAAGGGAAAAATGATGCCAAGCCTCAAGAAAGAGTCATCAGCAGAGTCTGTACCAGAGAGATCTGGATATTTTCCTAGATCATCACATGGAGTGTTTTACTCTTTTAAAATGACTTTAAAGAATTTTCCTCTTTTCCCTTGTCATGTTTATCTAATGATCAGTCCAGCATGAATTTATAACTTGTAGTATAAAATTGCATCAAAATATCTTGTTAACTCATTTTTTCTGTATGTGTTTACTATGCAATTAGATGCATTATTAGTGCACCTATCAGAAAAGCATCCCCAACCCACTTTACATCCCTTGATTTTGTGTCTGTGTACTATTTGTAGTTTGTTCCTTACTCTTTGACTGTCTCTCTCCCACAAAATTGTCTATGTTGACATAAACATTTACTTGTGTTAGTATGATGACAGAGTAGAATATCTGCAATCTGTCTTTTTTTTTCTTTATTATATATTTTCTAACTGTGTGATTTTTTGTAATTGAAAAAAAAGTTGTAAATAGGGAAAGAAGAAGCGTTAACTTGTGATAATTTTTAGTAGTACATCAGATTTTTTGAAAGCCTGATAGTGATTGATGCCAAATACTTTTAGGGCAAAATAAATGTCTTGTAATGTAACTCCTTTGTGGTCTCAAAGTATGAAATACACTATTGCAGATTAGTTTTCTGTGCTTTCTTTTTGTTGTTTTTTTCTGTTAGAGGGTGGTGCATGTGGACTTACATCATGGAAGCGAAAGAACAACCAACACCTGAATAGAATCCAACACCAAACATATCACGGCATTACAAAGCCCTTCAAATATATTACAAAATATTTGTAACCAATATAGATTCCCACCTCCTCTCCCTGACAGCTGGGCTTTTGCTTAAGGCTGTGCCAGACAGACTGTACCCACTCCAGTCCAAGGGTAAAAGTAACATTTTGTCAGTATTTAGGTGTCCAACCAGCTGAGAATACTGAATACCACTGATGCTTAAGGCACAGTCAGTATTACAATGCTCGTGCCTGATCTGGATTAAGTGTTGTGCCTTACAAAACTAGGCCTTCCTTAAGACAGCATTAAGAAGAGCAACACAACATTTCATGATGAACAGAAAATGAGTAAAAGAAAAAAAGAAAAGAATCTTCTTTTTCTAGAAGTCAATGGAGTCAAATACAATCCAGAAACATTTATTTAAAACTGAAAAGTGTGTTACCAAAAAAATCATTAAAATATCTTATACTTACTCGAAGTCATAGATCTATTTTTTTCCTTGCTATTCTGGGGTATAAAATGATTCCATTTTAAATTCAAGTAGTTGATGCTTGAAGCTAAAGAGCCATTTTCATATGCTAAACTTCCTGTATTGAAGAGAAAATTTGAGGAAAATAGAAATTATTCGAGTTGTAACCAAAGCCTTCTGTATAAATTTTCTCTATTCTTGTCTGAAACCATTTGTCACTAATAGAGATAAAAGAAGTAAGAAAGTGCAATTTTTATTTCTTATCAGAAATCCTTAATTGTTTTTGGCACTGCAGAAGTTCAAACAAAGCAATAGTCTCACCTTCTTCACTCAAATGAGATACCAAACAAGGAAAACAACTGACATGGAGAAGCTTTTTAACCAAGGCTCCCGAACTTGTGTCTCCCACATAATTTACATGAAGTAAGCATCAATAACAGTATTTCTGACCTCCTTCATGGGATATGACTCATGCTTCAAGACCCAAATTCACCCTGCGAAGCTGCTGAAGCTACTTATTAGATCTGGAATTAGACTACCTCAGTACAATGGGTGGAGAAAGGCATCCTCTCCCAGCTGCAGCTGTGCTGACTGCTGCCGAGATGAGTGATGCCACCTCGCCCCCATCTGATCTTTCCCACCTCCCTGGTGGAAGTAACCACCCCTTCCCTTCCCATCTGTTCCAGTGAACAGCCCCTTCTCCATCTCCACCAAAATTAGCTGGGGAGGATGTCTCAACACTTCTAATAGTGGATTCTCTTTAAGAACGTTCATCTGGGCTGAAGCAGGGCAGGCAATGCAGAAAGGGCACTTAATACAAACCGAAGACCACATCCCACTCAGGGGAGGACGTCAGTACTGAGGGGTGCCAGACAGCAACTGTTCAGCCCCAACAGTGCAGATTCAGGGAGATATCTCTGCTGAAGAGCTGTGACTGCTGCAGGATTTTTTCCCAGGAAAGTGGCAGCACGTGGGAAGTGGCAGAAATAAAAGGTCGTGCCATGTTCTGCCTTGACACACTTGGTTTAGGAAGATGCCCACTCTAGCACAGACTCCTCACCTCAGTGTTCTGCATCACCCCACTGCTGTGTACACACTAAAAATTCTGGACAGAGAGGCAAGCTACCTTTGTGGGATGGTGTGAGTGTAGTTTTCTCTGGCTTACCTTGTTCTTGAATTTGCTGCCAGCCCTGACCAAAAGCAGTGATCTTATCCCCTCTTAGAGACTGACTCTGCAGCACCAGGATGAGCTCCCAGCATGAGATCAAATGAATGCCTTCATCTCACAGTCTTCAAATTTAAAAATACATAATTTTCTTACTTTTTTTCTCCCCAGCAGTATCATGGAACTGATCCTACATCTTGAATATTGCTTTGGAGAACAGTCAGAGAATAAAAACCTGCAACAGGAATGAAAGGTGCTGGTAATAGTGGTGCTACTGTGCTCCAGCTTAACATTTGAAGGGTTAAGATTAGTGCTTCATCCAGTGTAGGAATAAATGTTTGAGATGCCTGCTTACTGAATGACTTCTGCAAAAGCAGTCACCATTAAAATCTTAAAAATGTTTGCTGGAAGTTTTATTGACTGTATTAATAAAAAAAAAATTGAGTAGTACTAAGGACAGAAATACAAGTTTCAGTAGGGAGTTACTGTGAGAATGAATCAGAAGTGTGAAGTGAAACATCCTCAGACCTTTAACAGATATGTGATAAGTCATTAAGGCAGAGAAATCTAATGCGAGAGGCAGAGGAAGTTTCCATGACAAAGGATGTCCTTTAAACTGTAAACCACAGCATCTGTTGGCTTATAAAGGCAGTGATTATCCACATTCCAAGTGTGTGACTATATGTAAGGTCAAAAATAGTTTTCATTTGTACCAAAATCAGAGGCAGTTCTTGTTCAAAGCAAGTTCTTACTCAACTGACTCCAAATATAAGTGAGCTGTCATAGCACATTGATTGGTAACAATGACTAGTGGTACCACATATTTTTAAGCAATCCAGCCAGCAGGCCTCATTATTAATCAGCTTCTGATCATTCAATTCTGAGTTACATTAAAATATGCTGGTAAATCTCCAGTAAAATCTAGATTCCTTGTCAAAATCCATTTTTTCCAGAACACCTTTTTATAAACTGCTGTGTATAAAGGCATCAAGGCACTGAAAGATTGAGAGCAAAAGGAAACATGTTCTTTACAGGGATTTTTGTGTCTTAACTCTGGGTCCAAATTTATTCATGTCTCAAAAATGAAAGTTTGCAGAAATATATGGTCAAAAGCAGAAAAGCAAACTTCTGAGTTGACTGGAACTTTCAATTTCTAGTACTTTCCCTCAATTATTCCAAAAACTATGCAAGTTTGAAATTAAATATGGTGTGTCACTGAGGGATGACTGGCTTAAAAACATTCAAAACATGGGAATAGATTGGAAAAAAAACACACTAAAACACCTTCAGCGTGTCTTATCCCTTATATTGTATTCAATTAGTTTTAGCTGCAAATCTAATATTCATACTCATACTTTCCAGAAAGCAATTTATGACTTCTCCTGGACATCTTTTTCAGAAGCCCTGAAAATATCATAGGCAATAATTTTCTGTATTTGCTCAACTCATATAATCCATAAAAATTAATTCTTCATTTATTATTGCAATTTAACTGTGTATACATTTGTACAATAGTTTATTGCTAACAATATTCAGAACCTAATGTAGCTATATTTTACAGGAAAAAGAGAAGACATGGATCTCTAATACGATTGTGGGAGAGAATTATTTTAAAATTGTACCCTTGGTAGTCATGTTGTACAAAGTAGTTATAATGGAGTGTTATCCTTTGTGTTTGTTTCTGTCTCTCTATTTGTTCCTCTGTTTGCTGCCAGAATTGAGCAGAAAAAGCAGTACTAAGTGCATGGCACTCTAAGGCAAACCAACAGGTCACTGCTTCAGTGACATTCCTCAGGAGCAAGAGTACAGAGGGGAATGTGTAACACAGAAATCATCCTTTCAAGTTGTCATTGGTAAGTGGAGTTTTATAGGCTGGAAGGCAATTTTCTAGACAAGCCTTGTTTAGTCACCTGATCACAGGGATAAGCAGAACTGGTTTTACAGAACTAAAGTATATTAGCACAGTCTAATAATAAAATCTGCATTGAGCACCAGCAGCAAACTTGTAAAATTCATGTATGGTGTGAATTTAAGAAACAAATTATCTTCAAATTAGGGCATGTAAGTCCAAGGTGTGTAGGATAAATTGAGCATATGCAACAAAGAAACATGAATGCTTTACTGGCATCCCCTGACCCAAGGGATGGATGAGAAAATGGACACCCAAAGCATTAGCATCTCCTCTCTGCACTTCTTGTGTACACCAGCCCTTAGAAGTATGCAAACTGTCCATTCTATTAGAAATTTGGATGATTACCTTGTTTTGTATGATTTCAAAGGAGTCAACATTAATTTATGTAACTTGAGCATCAGACCTATTTAACAAATTTATAAAGCAATAAAGCTTGAACCCACTTCAGAATAATTTCAATAGTTTCAAAAATTTTTAATGTCTTATGTTTTTATGAAATCCACAAGTCAGCGATATCATGTACTTTTTTTCTTTCAGCAATTTATCTGTGTACCCCTACGTGCAAAACTGTGCTGAATATATCTGTGGTACACCTCTTCCAGTTTTCTCTGTCTAGGCAACTGGTCTGAAAAAATCCCCTTTTTTATTATTTTAAAAACTTACAGCTTCATTTATATTGATACATATTTTGCTACAGATTTCAGCAAATCAGAATTTCACCATTAACAACATACACTCAAATATGTGAATGATATATTTATGTTAAATCCTTCATTCAAAATAGAAGAACTGTCGTTCCATGTGCAACCCTGCACACCTGGCTATTAAAAATGTATGAAAAACACTTATAATAGCACTGTTAGGCAATTTCACTGGTACTGAACTCTTCCTATTATTATGACTTTTGGATGAATAAATCATTCTTTCTTTGCACTAAATAATTTATTTTTAAATTAAAATGTGTGGAAATGCATTGTCTTGCTATTGTTGATTCTAAGTTAAAAATATATAATTGCGATTATCATAATGATTAATGTACTGAGGAAGTAATAGTGACCTGTCTTTAGCAATAAGCATTTCAAAAAACTTTGAACACTATGCCCTTCAAATCAGAAAGCATTACATTTTTTTTTTTCAATTTACTTGGAAAATAAGTCAGTTTACCATAAAATCCAAAATAATTTTATCTTCTCATGTCATGAGATCAATTTCGACATGAGATTGATGACAGATCTGGAATTTGATTTTCTTATTTACAATAAAACATCTGTGTTAAAGTTACATGCAAAATATACTATAGATAAAAAAATGTGGTGTAAATGGACAAATTTTCATTGACTTCAGATGGAAATCTTGGCAAAACATTGCTTCTAAATTTTCTACGCCCCTCCTGCACTTTGACAATTGCTATGAACCCCATTATAGATGCTATTTTCTGTGTATGCATATTCTCAAATGCTTGTGCAGTAATTTTGCTTCTATACTACCACATTATACTCTAATGAAAGTTTACTTTTCAAATTATTTCATAATCTGAGTGGCAAAGTTTAGAGTGAAAGATGCTGCATCAGCTCCTTGATGTTTGATACACTGCTTTGTAAGTGCAGCTGTCAGCTTTCAGGTGATAGCTCCTTGCAGTCTAATGTCAACATTGGATTAAAAAAAAAAAAAAGGAATGCAGATAAACTTAGACAATTTGGAACTATTATGTGCTCAGCAAGTTTGCATCCGACACAGAATAAAGACTATCACAAAACCAAAGCTGTATCTCCTTGGTAATGAAACCTTGCATTTGACCTGGGTTCTACCTGTCACAAAAATCTGTGCAAGGAATGCTAATAAGGGGAATATGAAACTCATTTTTGTACTAAGCCAAAGCCTCAATGAGGTGAGAGTTTGCCTGGTTTCAATGTAAATACCTGATCTGTACTCACAATTGCTGAACCTCACATAAATTAAGCAGGCAAAAAAAGCTTGATGCCAAACTTAATTTCCATTTCACTATTACTACCATTACTGCAGAATAAGACTGAGCAAGTGAATCTACTACAGACAAAGTGAATGATTCAATTTTAAATAGTCCTTTTATTTTTATTGATTATTTCTGTTTCAGGATGTTTCCTAAAGGCTCAGCTGTTGCTCCCGTAATTGTCTCTTTTACATCAAAATTCTGCCTTAAGTTGTGGCCTTTATGTTTAGAGTATACTTGAGGGTAAGACAAGTAAAGACTGTAAAACAAAGAGGCAAATATACAGAGGAAATAGAAAGGGGGTAAATATATAAAAAGAAAATAGCAGAACATTGTTTTTCTTTCCAAAGTCTCCCACCATTAAAGAGAAAATATACAGTAAAAAAAAAAACAACTGAGAAGTAAAGTGGAGAAAGCAAAAATCATATTTCCATTCATTTTGATAGTTGAGTGACAGACTATAGGAACACAAAGGCTTTTTCTATTTAAAGAAACAAATCCTCTAAGAATTCTGCCCTCCTAAAAAAAATCCTGCCCCATGATGTGAAGTTTGTTGTCTTAAACAGGATATAGCTTTTCCTTGAGAATATCTCAAGTTCTGTCTCTTTTTGCCCTCTTTGTGATTTTTTCCTTCTATTCTTCTGACTGTGATAGGCTGAATTCAAACAATTGATATGTGAGGAACTTCTTACCACAGTCTGGAGGACGTGAAGCGCATATTGCTGACTGATCAAGAACTTAGTCTGGATGTAGATGAGTACAGGATTGTGACTTGTGGTGATGGATTTGAAAATGCCAGCAGTTGTACAAGAGCTCCATCCTACAGAACTGTCTCATGTGAGGAGGAGTTTGTCATGCAGACATTAGTTCCTTTACCTCTGGAAATGACACAATTCAGTATATCCCACGGGAGAATATAAGCTCCTATTTAGTTGCAATGTTGCTTTCAAAATAAAGGTAAGAACTGAGCCTCTGTTGCTACAAATGCAATCCAACTTCTGCCAGCCAATTGAACTATTGAAGAAACAGGAGCAATGCTGCTCAACTCTCTCTCTTGAAAAACAGCTAAGCATTTGTAAGGTTTTTGTACATTCATCTGCTAAAATTTAAATTATTGTTATTACTGAAAGTATTACTTAGCACAGCATAACTTAGTGGAAACTTATATTTTGAACAAGATTTTCAAAGATATTTCAACTCAGAAAGCTATCAAATCTAAAACTGTTTTTCCATAGGCAACATCCACACTATTTATAGACTATCCCAGGAGATTACCTTGTCTCCTTCCATCTCTTACCTCCTTCCTCTCTTCTTCTCCTACTCCTCACACTCCTTTTTTCCTTACCACCCTCTTTGCTTTCCTTCTGTTCCCTTCCCCTCTCCATTTCTTTCTCTCCATACACCTGAGGTATCCAAAACAGAAGAAATGCATAAAATGCTCTTCTGCGTTTCTTTGTTCTCTCTTGCAGGAACATAAATAAAACAAAGTAACTGCAAGTGCCTTCAAGACTGCAATTGGATTGCCCTCAAAGTGTAGCACACATAAAATGTGCTGAAAGTACACTAAATATAAATACAGAACAAGAATGAAAGTTACTTACATGCTCTCTTCACAGGATTTGGAAAGTAAGGGAGAGTGGAGAGGATAAAGGATAAAAAAAAGAAAGGTTATTTTGATATCTGACATTTTGATATTTGACAAATCTTGGAAAATTGAAACATTGGAGGTCAGTTCTACCTTGCACACAGCCAAGGCTGGTGCAACTAAAGAATGTGTCAATTAATTAATCTAAAAAAATATGTCAAATATTAAAACCAAAATGTATGAATGTCTGTCATGGCTTAAGCCCATGAATTGATTATGATTGGATGGTCAGATGAAAGAGAACTTATTTTACAGAAAAATACTACAGGGAATAGAACACTGCCAGCATATTCGCATTAAGGAATTATAATTAGTGGCAATTCTGACTGTTTCTTCTCTGTTTGTGTAGTTGTAGCAACAAACATCACTTCTATTTGTCTAATAAAATTTAATGGAATTATTAGAAGACTGCTTTTCATGGGCTTTTTTGCTTTGCTGGGTGTCTGGAGGAAAAAGAAGGCAGGGTACAGGATACTCTGTGTTCTGTGCAGGAATATGCTTTTTGTGGCACCTTTGGTGTGAAAACAATATTCCTGTTTGAATCTCTGCCGACACTAAATAAATAAATAAATAATCGATTTAAAGAAATAAAATACTAGGATGTAGAGTTATTTTAATGTGAGAGTCTAGTAAAAATAAAGCTTTGTGGTTACAGATATCCAAGCAAATGTCTATCTTTGAAGACAAGGAAATGGTAGTTCATATTAATGGAATACCAATCTGGTGCTGAATACTCATCTAGTCATTCTCACCTCCTACGTTCTGTCATCCTCTTTAATGGCATATTCAAGGAAGGGATTATATAAAAGGAGTTTATTATAAAATAGGATAGAATGAGTCACCAAAGGATACTTAAAGTCAGCCTGTCCAACAAGGTGGTAATGTTGTCCTACTTAATTTGCTTGCTTCTGAATTATATGTCCTCTATGCTAAAAGGACAAGCATAATACAGTTCCAGCTTTATCGTGGTAAGTGATTCTATATTTACTCCACTCCCAGATGTGCAGGTAACGTTGGATGCTCATCGTGCCTTAAAAGATTAAGGTCTTAAAAATAGAGGTTCTGAATCAACACTGCACTTTAGCAAAACTGAACTTTGTCAGTGGAAGTGACTCACATATTTCAAGTTAGGAACACACTAAGCATTATCCTTTGATCAAGGTCTCTGTCAAGGAATAGTTCTTTGCTTCAACCAGAATTGGATGAAATTAATTTTCCTTTTCTGTGTATGGGTTTTGTCTTTTATAAATGAAAACTGTGAGCAATAAAAATAAAAGTGAAACATGACTCTTGCTTTATTCATTGTGAAAAACTGACTTCATACAAGTAAGATGTAAAAAAGGGATGTCAGCTAGGAATCAAAGGATGACATTTGTTTAAGAGATCAGATTTTCTGGAATAACAGATACAATGTGATGCCTATAATAAAGACGAATACTCCTCATTGGTAAGGAATTCTAACACAGTTGACATTCAATTAAAATTTTATAAGCACTAAAATATACTTTCAGTAAGTCAGAGGAGCAGCAGACTTTTCTTTCAGTTACTCCACTAATCCTTTCTGACAATCCACTCTTGCTAGATATAATTTTGTTTTAAAAAAAATAAATTCACCCTGAAAGTATGGTAGCTTAGATGCTTATTTTAGAAGGGTTCAATTGTTATTCTATTGTGATTGATATAAAGTTATATATATTGATATGTATATCTTTTTAAAGGCATAACTTATTATTCTTCATAGCCTTGAATATTCTTTAGAGCCCTTGCTTTTGCTATCCAGTCCTGTGTCTACTCAAGTAAGACAATTTTCTAAAGCAAGTTATAGTAATTATATTTTTATATCATATGCCTTTACTGAAATGAATGAGTTATGTAGGTACTCAGAGTGGATGGAGAACATTTAAAGATACACTTGGTTAATTTAAGGGACTGTTCTCCTTTGGAAGGGTGATTGTCTTGAATACGGCAGTTACCAAAACTTGTTCAGGAAACATTCAGCCAAATAAAACAGATAAAATGGAATGCCATTTATATATGCTGGCATTTCCAAAAAGGAATAGGCCTCTGCATCTATGATAGTTACACATATTTTAACTGTGTTTCAATGTTTATTATTATTCTAAGATATTTCCTTTCTCTACAGCAGCTCTTAAAAATATCTTCTGTTCTCAGATCCCATGATAGAAAACAGGCTCCAAAATAGTAAAGGCCAACTCTGAATAGGTCTGGGGAGATATTTTTTCTTTTTCTTTTCTTTTCTTGGGTTAACTTGCAGACACAAGAATAGAGCTACTTCAGGCTAACATACTTTGATCTAAATTTCAGGTTGAAAATTTAACAGGAACTGAAACACTTCTATGTTTTCTTTCCTTCTTTGTTTTATTTTGGTCAAACAGAACATCAAAACCCAAATGTGCACATTGTTTGAAAGAAGACCACTGCTAAATCTGTAAGAAAATTTGTACCCCCTCATTTTGCCTAACTTCCCATATATTGAGACGAATAAAACCACAATCAAATGCCATCTGGTGTTTCAGGAAACTGCAGTAAACAGGCAATTGACTCTTCCCTCATAAAGATTTTGGCACCTGAAGATATTTACTTTGTCACGATGGTCTGAACTTTTAGCACAATTTCCTTAAAGTCCTTCAGCAAGGCATCTCCGAAGTCACCTCCAATCCCAGACTGGTCCACATGAATCACAAAATTAGTCTTGGGAGCTAAAAAAAGAAGGAACTTAAAAGAAGGAAAACCCCCAAACCCCACAATCAGACTGTCAGATAAAACTGTATCTATTTTCTTAGTAAGGATTTTAGTAGCCCAATTGGGATGTGGGAGAAAGCGTTACCTTCTCTCCAGTGACAGAGGGAATTACAATTCTTACTCCCTAAGAGACAAGTCTTGGGATTACACTTTCTTTGGTGGGACTCAGTTTTTCCCACTATAGTTCTTCTATTTTATGCAACAAAATGAATATAGTTTGGTAAAGACAGATGAAATCACACATAAAAACTATTTGCTTTCATTTGTCTCTGGCATAGTACATGCAAAATGTTGATTGAAATATTTGGTACAGAAGGAAGCATAAAATAATTAATAGCTCTTAATAGAAATGCTAAATAGGCCAGAGCAGCACTAGTTAACCG
>VXBB01016733.1:5328-77384 GCA_013399915.1 Illadopsis cleaveri
ATTATTATTAATGATAATAATAATAGTAGAGTCTGGGATAGTGGGAGGTGTCCCTGCTCCTGGCAGGGGCTGGAATAAGATGATCTTTAATGTCCTCCCCAACGCAAACCATTCTAGGACTCTGTGATTAAAAAATGTCAGTAATTAAATAAGATCTGCCTTAAGGAATTGCTTTACTTGGTTGTTACCTCACTATTCAGACTGATGGTTGCTTTGAATGATGCCTCCAATCCAGATATGGAGAAATAATCCAAAATTCCTGCGGGTTTGGGATGCTGGTTGAATGGCTTTGCAGTGGGATGGCACCAGGGAGCCCAGGCCAGTTCTGAGGCCACATGAATTAGAGCTAAATATTGATCAAAAATCAATAAATCAGTCCTGAGATTCAGCTTCAGAGATGTTTTTTTTTCTCCTAAACACTTGAAATGTCCCTTTGCAAACACAACTCCTGCAGAGCCCAAGGGCATTCCCTGCAGGCCGGGGTGGCTCAGCAGCTGCAGCTGCTTAGGGAACAACCTTGGGAGCAGGGTTTGGATCTTTCCTGGCAGATTCCTGACATCATTATTCAGGATGAACAGCAAATCATATGCTGGGAGTTATGGGAATGGCAGGAAACTGCTGGCACTGGTGTTTTGTTTGACAGAGCTATTTTAAGGTTATGTTTGGAAGCTCAGCTCGTCCAAGTTTCAAAATGCAGAGGAGGGAAAAAAAAGAAACGTGAAATGTTTCTGAAAAGCAGTCAAGAGGGATAAGATTACACATGCTGAACGTTGCCTGCCTCTCTCAGAGGAGAAAACCCCCAGAAAAATCCCCTCCCTCCTGCTGGATTCCCTCCCAGAGCCGCCGGGGTCTCACCCACCCTCATTCGCCTCTCATTGGGCATGGAGCTCCAGGGAAGGAGGTTGGGATGGAAAGATTGGCAGCTCCATCCCATAAATCTGCAGCTGCCCTGCCCTGAGTGACCCCAGACCCCGGGGCTGATGGTCTGAGGGGCCTGGATGGGGCTGGAGCACATCCCATCCTCATCCATGTCCTACCCACTGCTGGGAAGCTGCACACCAAGGCAAAGGGAAGAGACTTCCTTGAAGAGCTTGGCTGCATCCTTAATTATTTTTGTCCAAATCCCTCCTAGCTGGGAGAGAATATTCAGAATTTAGGGCCCAATTATGCACATTTTGGTTAGACTTGAGAAGGTTGCCCAGCCCTAAATTCTGAAAATCTAGATTCTGATGTTCTAGAGAGCAACATCCCAACCCTTCCTGGGTATCAGGACACAGCTTTGAACTCTTCCAAACTAATAGAAAAATCTGTAATATTGAACCCCACAAAATGAGTTTCAGCCCATTTTATCTCTCCCCAATTTTTTCCTGCTTTCCCTTATTTTCTGGAGTCACAGCTTTATTTCCGCTCCTCCCTCCCCTCTCCTTCCTCCTAACATTTAATTTGTCTTCTGTGCCTCAAATAGCTCTTTCTTCTGGTGACCTAATATTTTAACCCTAAGCATGATGAGAAACAGACTTCACAAACCTGACACTTGAATTAAAAGTGAAACACATGCCTCAGCACAAGTTAATTAAAAATAATACCTATAATGTTAGCTTGTTTAAGCCATTATTTGACCAGAAATTTGCACCCATCAATAAATGGAGTCCACAATTGCTGCAAAAATAACAGCGAGCTCGAAGTTACCAAAACAAGCTGGTTTGTTTCTCTTTTTTATTTCACAGATAAAAAGATCTCCCTGATAGGAGGGGGCAGCCAGGGGGGTGGGCCAGACTCTGCTCCCAGAGAACAGGATGAGAGAAAATGGCCTCAGGTTGTGCCACGAGAGGTTTAGGTTGGATATTGGGAGAATTTTTTCATGGAAAGGGTATTTTTTCATGGATCAGGCATTGATACTGGGGCAGTGGTGAGGCCCCATCCCTGCAGGGATCCAAAATCCCTGTGCTTGTGGCACTTGGGGACATGGGGCAGTGGTGGCCTTGGCAGTGCTGGGGGTGGTTGGACTCGATCTCAGAGGGCTTTTCCAAGCTAAACAATCCTATAGCTCTGTGAAATTCCAGATTCTTTTAAGAAAATGCAGCAGATTTTCCTCAGGAACCTTCCTGGGAGTTAGGCCCGGGTGGGAACATGGAAGTTTCCTCAGAAATCTTGGGATTGTTGGGTTTAGGAGCAACACAAACTTGAGCTGGGGGTAAATCCAAACCCATTTTAAGCAGTTGGTCTCACTGAATTCCTTGGTCGAGCCTCACAACTGTGAAAACATTGGAAGCTGACAAAAAACCTGCAGCTCCATCATAAATCCAGCCCTTGCCACACCAATTCCTCAGCTGGGAATTGCCAGAGCCTTGAAAAGGCCTCGACACCAAAACTGGGAATGGCCTGTGGAAAAGATCCTTTTGGAGATAAGAAACTCCTTCTAAAGACAACAAACCCCAGTGAAAATCGGCTCCAGTGGAAATGAAGAGCTGGCCCTCCGTGCCCTCATGGAAATGGGATAAGGCACAGAGAGAAAACCTGTTTGTTTTCCTTCAAAACATTTTCCCTCCCTCCGGAGGCTGCACAGACCTGAGCGAAGCAACCACACTCCAGGAGCCACCCCGGGAACAAACCACTCCTATTTCATGAGGTGTGGCTGGAATATTCAGAATTTAGAGCCCAACTATTCACATTTTGCTTAGAGAGGGATGCCCGGCCCTAAATTCTGAAAATCCAGGAAAGAATTGGGAAAAAATGGCAGTTTTTTACTCAAAAATGAGACAAATCCCTCCCAAAACTTCAGTTTCTAGGAAAAAAACCCCAGCCAGTCACTGCCTCTTCCTCACATTAGCCAAAAAATGTGAATATGTTCCAACACATCTTCCTGCCTGTTTTCTGGCAGCAGCATTAAAAGAATTATTAAGTAAATTCTAATTAACTTTTTTTTGTTGTTAGAAACATCTAATTTTTCAACACCAACCAATTTGAAACTTTACACGTTTAAATTGTTTGTTTGAGCAACTAAAGGAGAAGCCCAGTCTGCAGAAAACAAATGCTGTCCCTTCACAGCCTTTTTACAGCCAATAATTGGTATTCAAGGTGAAAAAAACCCATTTTTCATCCCCCACAACAAGCACATTTTAAAATGCATGTAGCTGAAAATGCACTTTTTCTTTTGGACTTGTCAAAGTTTTAGGATATGAAATTTATTGCTATTTCCCAACATATAAAACTATCCCAATTGCTTTATTTAGTTTTATTTTATTATTCCAGCGAGCCAGCAATTGAGGATATGAATCCCCTTGAGGTTTGCATTAGAAAGAATTATGTTAATGGATCACAATTTTTTAAGGCATTTTACACATAATTATAAAAAAAAGAAAAAAAAAGCAAATTAAAGTATGTCTGCCAGACTTCCTACCTGTGCCACCAACATTTCAGATGCAAATCTGAAATTAATTGGCATTGATAAGCTCAAATGCACGATTATGGCTGATATGAATGCATTCTCCCACTGGAAAAATGTTATTTAAGATAACAGACTTGTTTCTAGAACCTTGTTTTAATAACATCTGTTCTGGCACATTCCAGCAGTTGCACTGGATCAAATTTAAAAGCTGGGTTTTATCTCGGAGTAGGTGAAACTCTCAGATCAATACTCACTCTTATCGTGGTCTTGTAACATAAAACATGGATTTTGCAACGGCATAAAAAAATTTGAGGATTAAGCCAAACATCATTTAAAGGGCAGGCACACCCCCCATCCATTCAGCAGAGCCATTTAGAGTTGAAAATCAAAGGAAACCCTGAAATTCCTACCCTGCTGCTCCTTTGATGCAGCCAAGGGACTTTATTTTGGCAAGACCACGATTGCCTGTTTTGTCTGCAATGCCAAGGATGGAGTAACAATCCATGTTATTCATGGAAAAATCCAGAGTTGGAGCCCACAGAGCTCCTCTGGTTTATCCCCACACGGCTGAGATCAGACCCTGAAACAGCTCCTGATGCCCCAAACAGCTCCCAGTGCAAAGCAGACACTCCCCAGAATGTTCTTCTTCCCTTCCCTCACCTTTAGCATTGTTGGAATCATCTTTTCTCTCATTATCTCTTGCTCCTTCCCAGTCTCCAAAAGATGGGAACACTCCTGGAAGGGCAAATCCTCATCTGACACTCCTTGGTGCCCGTTGAGGAGGAGAAACTGACACCACCAAATTTTAAATAAATGCTGAAAAATAACCACGAGGAGCAAAATGCAAGGAGATTTCCAAAACTATCAGAGCTGCCAACGGTGCAAAAGAGGCTTTATGAGGCTTTCAAGTCCAAGATGAGTTTCTGCTTTAATTCATATTTGTTCCTCATGGAAATGGTGGAACTGTCACNTCAAAACTATCAGAGCTGCCAATGGTGCAAAAGAGGCTTTATGAGTCTTTCAAGTCCAAGATGAAGAGTTTCTGCTGTAATTCATGTTTCTCACAAGATGGAAATGGTGGAACTGTCCCCAGAGCCATCCCTCATCTTTATCATTGTTAGAATAATATTTTCTCCCATTATCTCTTGTTCCTTCCCAGTCTCCAAAAGATGGGAACACTCCTGGAAGGGCAAATCCTCATCTGACACTCCTTGGTGCCCGTTGAGGAGGAGAAACTGACACCGCCAAATTTTAAATGAATGCTGAAAAATAACCACGAGGAGCAAAATGCAAGGAGATTTCCAAAACTATCAGAGCTGCCAACGGTGCAAAAGAAGCTTTATGAGGCTTTCAAGTCCAAGATGAGTTTCTGCTTTAATTCATATTTGTTCCTCATGGAAATGGTGGAACTGTCACCAAGGACACAGAGTTAAAAGCATTTATTTATCATTTAAATGCAATAAAATAGTTTCTTTTCCAAAAGTAGCTAAAGAAGACATTAGAGAGGAATTGCTAAAGCCAAATCTTTTAAACACAGGCAGGTTGAGGCAATTTCCATCCCAGAACTGTGGAAGAAACCTCTCCATGATCTCTGCAGGATATCATGTGCTGTCCATGCTCACACACATCCTGGGAAAACCCAAATCACACCATGGCTGTTGGCCTCACACCACCCTTACAAAGCTCTGGAATGGCTGGAATGAAGCCCAAAGAACCCAGGATCTGAGGTGGTGACAAAGCTGAGGGCAATGCCCAGGAGCTGATGGAAAAGAGACCTCTGAGGGTCACTTTGGCACAGTCAAGAGCTGGGTTGTCAAGGGAAGAGTGGTTTTACATTTAGGATCCTAAAGGGGATCTGACCCCATGCACGAGCATGTTCAGAAGTTAAAGGCAGATAAAATCCATGTTACACCTTTTTTTTTTTCCCCAAAGATGTGCCCCAGTTAATTGAAAATCACCAGAACTGAACCATACCCAGAGAGAGAAGTTCTGCAGCAGTGGGGACTGCAATGGTCCCTCCTCACTTTAAACCCTCCAAACCTCTAAACCAGCTGTGAACCTTGAAAGGGAAACTGCCCTGCAAAGTGTTCTCAGTGCTAATTGCTGGGCAGAACTGTGGCAAAAGAATGTGTCCATTCATCTGGAGCAAAATCAGGAGGGAAAGAAAATGATTTGTTTAAAGTAAATCCAGTGACACAAGGAATTTGGCCGGAGAACTATGGCAGGATAACATTTGTGATTCATTTTTGCTGAGCACTGATCCTGGCTGGCTCAGGCACCAATAACAGCATCCAAATCCCAGCTCAGATGATAAGTGCTTTCCTTTCTCGCCCAGGTAACCAGGCATGTTTTCCCATTAACAAGATCAATAAACTTGACACGCTCAGAAATGGATGATTAACTCCTTTTTACAGTATTTGAGGTGGCCCGGGGTTATTGCTTTGAACAGCCAGAGCTGGAAGGTCAGGAATGGTTTTAATTATCAGGATAAATAATGTAACACCTTATAATCTTCTCCCTTGCACTTTGTGATGGAGCTACACAGACTGGGAGTGAGTAGTAACTACACACAGGCTGAGCAGTGATGTTGTCCTTGTAGGAAAACTCATTCCCAAGGTTTTACACCCTGCTGAAGTCATGGAAGCCCCTTGGGTCACCACAGATTTATTCCCACTTTTAATGGTTTTACTAGGCTAAATAAACACGTGCCCCAACACTGGTTCTCCTGAAGGCTGCACAAGCCTGGAGTGAAATCTTAAGTTGAGCTTGGGATGAGTTCAAATTGAAAAATAATAGGTTTGGATGGGATATTGGGAAGGAATTCTTCCCTGTGAGGGTGGGGAAGGGCTGGGATCGAATTCCCAGAGCAGCTGTGGCTGCCCCTGGATCCCTGGCAGTGCCCAAGGCCAGGCTGGAGCACCCTGGGGGGGTGGAAGGTGTCCCTGCCCATGGGATGAGCTTTAAAGTCCCTCCCAACACAAGCCATTCATGATTCTGTGAGGGAGGGAAGCTCTGCAGCTGCCCAGAGATCTCCAGGGACAAGCCAAGGTCCAGCAGCCAGCTCTGGATCCCAGCCTGGCATGTCTCACCAGGCACAAAGCAAAGGCTCAGCACCGAGTCTGTCTGAAGGGGGAGGAGAATCCCAAAGTGCCACGGAAAAAAAGGATTTACATGCAGACAGAGATGACTTTCCATGTGGCTGAAAGAACGCCAAGGACAGGAAACAAATCCATCCCACAGAGCCACAGATTCTGCCTCTCCCCCTGCCAGTGCCCTGTGCTTGCAAGGCTGTAATTATTATTATTATTATTATTATTATTATTATTCCTACTTTTTGTTCTCCTGAATAATAATTCCTACCACAAGCAACCAGAGCTTTCACTGCTGCAATGTTTGAAATGTTTCATCTTCATTCATTTTCCACTGGTAGAGAGACTGGCAGATAAAGCAAAAACCTGCTTGAAGCTGTGCCCAGAGCTGAGCTCTGGATCTGCTGAACCTTCAGCACATCCCTCAGTGCTCCTCCTTTCCTCAATTCCCCATCAACACAAACCAAAAAGAGCAGAAGAGGATTTGTTTAAGGAATATCAACGGGCACTGAAGGAAAAGAACAAAATGAGGCAGAGATTGAGATTTGCCCACTGAGATTTTCCTGCTGGCTCGTGTGAGAGATTTTTCTGCGACCACAGAAACATTACAGGCCTTTAAATAGGATTTCCCTCATCATTAAAGGCCTTGTGGCACAGGGGAGCCTCGTGTGCCTCAGAGATGACCTCAGATGTTGTAATTGGGTTCTGAAACGTGCAAGAAGTTCTTTATTCCACCCAGTCCCAAGGCCCAGGAAAGTTCTAGAGCAGCATTCAGCCACCAGACACTGCAGGGTTTGAAGGAGAACAAGGACTTTGGAACCCACTTGTTCCACGTGAAAGATGCTCCATTTTCTCTTTCAGAAAATCGTAATTAAATCACAGTTTCATCTGTCAGTTTTCTGTCTCAGTTACATTGAACTCATGACAGCCAGACACCATTTTACACCAGGAACACTCAGGTTATTGAATTATTTCCCTTCTTCCCTCCTCCACCTACAGCCCTTTCCACCCTTCCCCAGGAGCAAAACATTGGGCAAGAGAGGCAGTGAGGACCAGGGATACTCAAGTTATGTGTTATTATAGTTATGAGAGAAAATCAAGTTATGTGTTCTCCTGCAGCACTGAATCCTTGGAATGACTCTGAACCCACCACAAGCTGGTGTGGAGAGAAATCGAGGACCTTGGTATCAAATAATTTAACTTTTTGTTGTATTTTATTTTTTAACTGCTTAAGGTAGACCAGCAACCCCCCAAAACAGAATAGAAAACTCCCAAAGCCTGAGACTGAGGTGTATTTTCCATTGTAAAATACAATCCTTGTCCCCAAAACAACACTTCCCATTTTTATTTTAGCAACCCTGCGCTGAAAGGCCACTGAAGAAGGAACTGGGTTGGATTTACACACAAATAAAACAACAGATCAGTCATTTTCCTGTGTTGTCTCAAGCACAACAAAAATCAGGTTTAATCTCACAGGAATCAGAGACTCTCTAAAACATCATTTTTATTTGTCCTCTTTGAGCACACAACAGACATTCAGGCCCAGCCCTTCCAAAGCCAGGCTTTGCTGAGCCAGGCCTGAAACCTAACCCAGGCCAGGATGGCTGAAACCCATTGTCACTGTAACTTTGTCAGGTCTTTCCTCACAGCCTCCAGGCTCAAAGAAATCCCTCTAAGCCACTTAAAATGTCCTTCTGATTAGAGCTAAATGAGAATTCTTTTTGATTAAAACTGTCTTAAAGAGCAACCACGGCCTCCTGAAGGCTGGAATGCTTCACAAAAACCCAGTGGTTTGGCCCAAAGTGCTGCTGCAGGCTTTCAGCAGCTCCACCAGGGATTTTGGGGTTGGCTTCAAAGGAGCTGTTACCTGGAATGACCACATGAAATATGGGAAAAGCAGATTATGCCTCTGCTCTGAAGCACAGCCAGCATCTCCCTCCTCTCTGCTGGGTGAGGGGCTGTGCAGGTTTTATTTTCTGAGACAAATGCCTGATGGCCTCAGCTTCGTTTCAACAGCAAAGTTTGGAAGCTCTGAATGTTTCATCAAATCCAAGAGTCTTGTTTGCAAGCAGATTTAATGTAGAGCTTAGGAACACAGGTCCCCCGTCCTGGGGGGATGAACTCCAGCCCAGACAATTTCTGCAGGGAGAGCAGTGGGAAAAAAGCCTCTGGGTGACATTGAGGCATTCATGGGAACAATATTTGGCAGGTTTGATTGTTTGGTTTAACTCACGAGACTGGGTTTATTATTAGTCAGACCCAGACTGCCAACTGGGCTTAATGATATTTATTATTTTTTTACAGCAGTTGAAGAATATCTCCATGAACACAACGGCCTGGAGGAAATGATCAGCAGAAGTAATGCAACTTTCCAGCCCTTCCTGATTTATTTTTTTGCCTTTCTGTTGTCAAAAACTTCAAAATGCTCCTCACTTGGCTCCTTTTTGAATAAATCACAAAAACAGGCACAGAGACTGTAACTCAGGGTCAAATTATGTCATCACTGGATTTCTTTAGTGTTGTGGAAAGATGGATAACTGAGATATTCAATTAGAGAAAGGAAAATTTATCCTGTATCTGTACTTTACTTATCAGTCCCCTTGGAATCATAGATTTATAAAAGATTGAGAAAAATCATTGAGTCCAATGAATAACCAGGACCCTGTGAGGGATTTGAGAATTTCCTGGATCCAGGGTTAGAAAAGGCAATAAGGTCTTGATATATATATAAATGTGAATATAAATAAAGTCACTGATATATAAATAAAAGCAATAAAGATAGAATGACAGCATAAATGCCTCTTTCAGTGTTATCCTCACTCTCAACTCCCCCAGTCCCCAGGAGCTGGCCACAAATCTCACATTCCTGCCAGGCCAGGGAATACTGACTGTGCAGCTGTGAAAGTCTGATGGAAACATGAGTCCCCAAACTCCTCAAATCCTGACTGGAGCATTCCTCAAGGGCCATTTCCACCCCAAACATTCCTCAAGGGCCACTTCCACCCCAAACATTTATTCCCATCTCTCTGCAGTTGCTGTGGGTGACCCTGCACAGGAGGAAAACCGAGCCAGCTCCTCAATAGCTCAATTGTCTTTCCTTTGTGCTCCCCGTGCCCAAGTTCTAATGCACTTCACTCCCTTCTCCCTCCCTGCTTAAAACAATATTGACACCTCTGTAATTAATATGTTTTCAGATAATTCAGCCCTGTCTCCAGGCTGGGCTGGGCCTTTCCCTGCCATGCCACGTGTGGGCAGGAGGGGTTTGTGTTTGCACTGCCCGCAGATAAGGGAACACTCCAGCTGAAATCTGCAGCAACAGTTATCAGATACCCTTTCAAAAGTCAAAAGCACTTTCTAAGGGCAACCTTTCACCAAGCTCCAGGCTAATTTCTTTTCTGTAGGTTTGCCACAGCATAACCTGGCTGGGAGTAAGTCAAAGGACGTGGCTGTTGGCAGCACTGCTCACATGAAAGCCAGCGGGTGATGCAGAGCCACAGCAGACAGCAACACTTGGGTATTGGGAAGGAATTCCTGGCTGGGAGAGTGGGGAGGACCTGGAATAGAATTCCCAGAGAAGCTGGGGCTGTCCCTGGATCCCTGGAAGTGTCCAAGGCCAGGTTGGACAGGGCTTGGAGCAACCTGGGATAGTGGAAGTTGTCCCTGTTGTGGCAGGGGTGGAATGGGATGGGATTTGAGGTCCTTTCCACCCCACCCCACCCTGTGATTCCATTCTCTTTTCTGTTTCAGGCCACTCCTGCAATAGTTTGGGCTGATCTCCCCAGACCAGGTGCCCTGTGGCCCTCCAGCTGCACCAGCTCCAGTTCAGGCCCCTCAGCCACACCTTGAATCTTACTTTGGCTCAGCTTCCCACATGTCTGGGAGATAAGGGGAAGTAAAGAGGCAAAGGAGCCTGGGGTTCCCAGATAAGGTGTATATTTAGCTACCTAAGTACCCTGAGGTCGATAAAACACCCTGGAATAGGCTCTGCAGCCAATTCACCTCAGACAAGACCCAACTGTGGCTTCCTAAATTCTGTCTCACATTTACCCAGACGTTTCCAGTCCTTTTTTGCTCACTAAGGAAAATCCAACCATGACTCCCAAAAACCTGTGCCCCCTGGTCCCTCAGCAGACACTTCATTGTCCCCAGTGCCAGAGCACAACAATCCAGGGGAAAGGTGAGCCAGTGGCACGGGAGATAAGTGTGGGGCAGATCAAAGAGCCCGTGGAGAGGACAAGGCCAGCTCTCCCTGGGAACATTCCCAGCAGATAACCTGCCTGAGCCCCTGGCAAACTCAGGAGGGATTATTTTCCCTGGGATGAAGTCATGCAGCAGGATGTAACATGGTTTGTGTCAGCAACTCAGGCTCCAACCTTGCACTACATGGGGCTTTTTTTTTTTTTTTTGCCCCCCAAAAATATATATTTATATTGGCCTCTGCATGGAATATCCCACTTCAGGCTTGTGTCTCAGATCCCACAGGACGTAGGAATGAGCTGTAGCACCAGCACACAGTGGGGCTGTAAAAGATCCCACACCAAAACACCTGGGAATTGTGTCCAGCCCTCATTCAGAATTTCCATCATTGAACAGCAGGAGGGAGTTTCTGTGCCAGCCACAAAATGTGGGGCAGACTGGAACTCCAAGATTCCAGGAGTCAACCTGGCAGCCAGAGCACTCTCAGGATGCTGCTGGAGCAGTGAATCTGTTCTGGCCTCTTGACTGGCATTTTTTTCTTCTCTAAATTTTACCTCCTGTGGCCAAAAGAGGAAAGTCTCTGTGTTCCTCTTTGAAACCCACAATCACACACGCAGTTGGCCAAGCCTCACCTGGATGCTGGCCAGTGCTTACACATTTTCTTGTTGCAGGAACCATGCTGGCACACAAGAGCCAGTGTGCAAAAGATCTGTTTGACTAAAAAACCCAGATGTGTTTAGCTGAAAGTAAAAAAAAAATAAAATTTAAAAAGAAAAAAAAAAAAAATCTCAATCACTGAAAAAGATGGGAAAAATCCAGGGGGGGGGTTTGGGGTTTCACAAGCCTTGCAAGCTATTTCTGGGAATCACAAACCCCATTTCATTTTATGAATCAGATGCTCCTTAAAATTACAGCCCTCTTGTCTCCTCTTTTCCCCTCTCCTCGTTCCCAGTGGTTAAATAAAGAACAAAACAATGCCATATTTAGGATATTTATATATAGAAGAGGCTCCATGAAGAATAAAAGAACTGTTCCAGAGGAATATTGGCACCAGGATGTGCATATTCCACTTGGGAATATATCCCTGCCATACACACCCAGGTTAAACCTCTTCAGAACACACTCAAACACAATAAATAACAAATACAGAGCATTTTCCTGCACTTTTCCCACTGGACTCCACTCCAGCAGGGTTTTTCCAGCTCATTTTTACACCAGCCCACGCAAACTGGCATTTTCCTTTTCTTTCTCACTACAGCTCTTGTGAAAATTCTTGCTCCAGCACCTCTAATTTCAGTGATTTGTGCCCAGGATTTCTCCTGCAGTGGGTAAAATTTGGGATAAGCACAAAGCCAAGGCTCCAGGAAATGAGAACAACGGAGAATGAGACAAAAAGCACAAAAAAATTGGGCACAGAACCATTTCCCAGGCCAGAGTATCTCTGTTGTTACATTAAATTCTCTCATCTCCAGGAATCTGCTGTGCTCTGACCTCATTCTGTTCTGGTTCTGTCTCTGTAGCCACACCTAAGGTGAAGACACATTTCTGTGTCCTTAAGGGACCAACCTTGCCACGGATGATGGATAAAAAGTGAGTTTCAAAGGGATGTGCAGCACAGGAACTTCAAAAATTATGTTCAAAATCTGGGTTTTGGGGAAATTTTGAGAAGCAACAGCTACAGTGCAAATTCCTGGTTTAGTGGAAGGTGTCCATGGCAGGGGGTTGGAATGAGATGATCTTTGAGGTCCCTTCCAACCCAAAAAACCCTTCTGGGATTCTNCCCATGACACCATCCACATGTTGGAAACTGTTCCAGCAGCTGGAGAGCCTGGAGCTGCCTCCTGGGGACACCTCCAGGTGTGGGACATGGGCATTCACACCCTCCCCACATCCCCTGAGCAGCCTGGAGCTGGGCCTGGAGCTGGGCCTGGAGCTGGGCCTGCATCTGCATCACCCAAAGAGAAAAGAATGATTTATTTATAAAATAACGACTTATTTATAAAGGACGAGAAGGGCTTGTTGGGTGTTTTTGGTTTNCCAACCCAAAAAACCCTTCTGGGATTCTGTGAAATGTTTGTGTGCACAAATACCTGAGTGAACCACCCAAATGTTGCCTTTGATCTCCCCAGAAATATTCTCTCAACCCAATTTGGGCCTGAATTGAGGAATTCATGGAGAAAAGAAGGTGAATCATCAGCTGAGGGTGGTCAGAGCTCCCTGACCTCTCTGCCCCTCGCAGCCTGCTGTGCAGATGATGCCTTAAGTTTTATCTTTCATGTGTTTCAGGTCCTGTGCTGCCCAGGGGTGCAGCTCTGAGCTCACAGTCAGTGTCACTCAGCTCTGCACACAGCAGGGACACAAAACAAATCCTTTTCCTGCTGCACACCAAGGACAACTTTCAGGCCCANTTTTTGTTTGTTTGTTTGTTTGGGGTTTTTTTAACAAAATAAGTTTCTCCCAAGCTTCTCTCAAAGTCAGAGCAGAAGAGCAGGACCATGAAAGGTGGTTCCAAGGGTTTCACAGCTTGTCCAACAGGAAAGAAGGATGAAGGGTTGGGGCATTCACACTCTCTCCTCATTCCCTGAGCAGCCTGGAGATGGCCCTGAAGCAGCACCCAAAGAGAAAATAATGATTTATTTACAAAGCATGAGTAGGGCTTGTTGTTTTGTTGGATTTTTTGGGTTTTTTAACAAAAGAAGCTTCTCCCAGCTAAGTCAGAGCAGCAGAGCAGGATCATGGAAGGTGATTCCAAGGGTTTGACAGCTTGTCCAGCAGGCAAGAAGGATGAAGGGTTTGGGCATTCATGCCCTCCTCACATCCCCTGAGCTGGCACAAGTAGGGCTTGTTGGGTGGTTTTGGTTTTGGGGGTTTTTTTAACAAAAGAAGGTTCTCCCAAGCTGCTCTCTAAGTCAGAGCAGCAGAGCAGCATCATGGAAGGTGGTTCCAAGGGTTTCACAGCTTGTCCAGCAGGGCAGAGTTAAAGGAAGGACTTTCAGGACCTTTGGGTTCCTGGTGTCCTTAGGGACAGCACTGCTGCCTGTGCTTGCCTTTCCTTCAGACTGATTTCCAAATCAGACTTTTGGCTCTGAGACAGCTTAGGGAAAGCAGCAAAAATAACACCCATGAATTATTGTGTTATCTATCCCTGCCTGTCTCCTTTTAGAGGAATCATCATTTAACATTCCCCTTCACACTTGGCCCATCTGTTTTTCTGCCATCACGTCAGGGCAGAGCTCTGCACCCAGAAATTATGGAAGGGAAAGTGCTGAGTGTGTGGATATCTTTAAAAACACGATCCTCCAATGAAATCTGCAAATGAACAGAACTTCCCACTCATGGGTGACTGATAAAGACATGGGAAAAGCAGGCCCAGGAAGTTGCCATCACTTTTGTTCTGAATTTTATGACCCAGCTTCCAGACTATTCCCAAGGAAAGCGTTTCCCCAGAGGGAGGATGATGAGGGGGGTCAACCAGGTCCTTCATCTCTCACCCTGGAGCTCGAAAACTGGCACAGATGGGCTTGGTTTTCACAGAAAAAAAAGCAGAGAAATGGATTTCATAGCTACAAATTGATTTTTGAATAGCTTGTACAGGGAGAAGGCTACATGTGAGCCCCACAATCCAATCCCCAGGATATTCTTTGCATTGAAGAACAGCAAACACAAAGAACCAGAATTCGAGGCAGTTTCCCTCTTGCATTTCACAACGTGCAATTGAAGTGTGATTAAATTTATTTTTTGGTTACAAAATTATAAGGCACAACTACAAAACCAACTATTAAAGAGGATATCTCCCCTTTCTTTTCACCTTTTCACATCCTTTGTGTGTATTTTAGCTGGTTAAGTTGTGGTCTCTTTTTTTTTTGAAGGAGAGCAAAAAACCACCAAATCCCTGCCAGAAAGAAAAAAATGAGAAAAAAGGTTCCCAAATGTATTTTGTTTTAAAAAGTGAGGCAATCCTGAGTGGCCTAGACAGTGAAATTCCAGCCCAGCTCTCTGCTTTCTGTGCTCTCACGTGGGTTCTGACCACCAAGGATGTGTTGTTCAACCCCACAAATTTCAGAAACCCTAAATTAGGTGGGAGCAGCAGAAAACCCCCATTTTCTCACCTCGTTCATTAAGTCTCCAAATTTCTGGAGAGCCCAACAGCCCCCAAATCCCACAGCAGCAGGAAACTTCCCTCCCCAGAACCCCACAATCACCAAACACAGCTGAAACCCCAGCAAAGAGCTCCCCTTCCAAAACAAACTCCAGGATTCCACACCAGGCACCTTCACAAGGGAAGATAAAACCACATTTTAGGCTGCTCCATTAGAGGGCATCCTACAACATCCTTTTGTGGTCAGATGCTTCTCCTCTTTTATATCCCCTGCAATAATTCATGCAAGATCTTCCACAAGGAGCCAGGAACATTCACAATCCTCAGATTTTTACATCCCTTTTAATTGTATTAATAGAATAATTTTCTGGTTTAGTCGGTTCTGTGTTTCCCTCTCCTGGATTTTCAATATTTTTCCACAATGTGAGATGTGAATAAGCTGGACACAGCACCACAAAACTGATTTCAAACCTCAGGACGGCTGGAGATCACACTTGGGAACAACAAGGCACTGAGCAGGTTTGATCAGATACTTTGAAATGAGACAGAAAAGCGAATATTCTCAAAAACTGCCCAAGACAGAAGCTCCACTGCCAAAATACAAGGTGGGAAGTGCTCAGACTCTGCAGCAGGAGCCAAACCTGAGCTCCAGGACACAGCCACTGCTCCCACCCACCCACTCAATCTTTAAAACCTCAGGTTTCAGCCAGTTTATTAATGCAGGTACAGAGAGACAGGCACGGTTTACGAGCCTTAAAATCAGCAAGAAGCCCTTGGGTAGTAAAATCTGCTTGTAGTGATAAATATTTTCCAGATTGGGCTGTGACATGGATGAAGTACCTGTAGGTGCACTGAAATCACTTCACAGACTGAAGGCACCAGAGGATCTAAAGGTAATAATATTGGAAATTAAGAAGTCTGGGATAAGAAATAGGAGTTGACACGATAACATGAAATTATAAGTGCGAGACAGATAACTCAGTCACAATAAATTACCATCCTATCTGACTTAAAAAGCAGAATGTAAAAGTGCTCCTGTCACAGCGAATGACAAATGAACTTCTGACTGCTGAAATGCAAGATTAATGAACCCACAGAAGAGACATGAAAGGACTTACGAGGATCCTGGGCTTGCTGTTGGCGGGGGACCTGGAAAAGTGACAGAAGAAAAACAGCAGGATGAGTTACGGCGAGGTAGCAAGCAGGAAGCTTTTGAAAACCTTTTAAAAGATAAAAGCACCAGTCTGTGGTTTATGTAGTTGAACAGAGTAGTGGCAGCCCCTCAGCACCAAACACAAGCCTGTATTGGCTGCAGAACATGACACGAGGACAATAAACAGGTGAGCAACTCACCCTCCTCTTGAAACTGCCTTAGGAGAACATCTAATGATTAATTTCTTATCAGAAATCAGAAAACATGGGAGATTTATGAAAAAAAGATGATGAAACTCATCACATCCATCATTCCTTGTGTTATTTGTCCAGTTCCAAAGAGGATTAAGCAGGACTGTGTGCAAATATCTTCATCTCAGTGAGTTATTTCCCCCTGACAGTGGAGGAGGAGAAGACACACAAAACCTGTTTCTTGTTTGGAATCTCCCGAGTGGTAAGCTCAGCTTTGAAGGCAGTTATCTCAATATAAACTTGGAAGAATGAGTGCTTATTTTCCCTGACAGGTATAAATGTGTCTCATCTCAGGCCCTCAGCCTGCAGTGCCAGCTGAAATTTCTCACTCACCACACACAGAGGTCACTCAGAATAAAGGAGTTTTTCTCCTCTGGTCTGAGTCTACCCAGGTACCACATTAATGGGGCTGAGCCTGGAGAAAAGGAGGCTCAGGGGGGACCTTGTGGCTCTGCACAAGTCCCTGCCAGGAGGGGACAGCCGGGGGGGTCGGACTCTGCTCCCAGGGAACAGGGACAGGAGGAGAGGGAATGGCTTCAAGCTCTTCTAGGGGAGGTTTAGATTGGATATTTGGGAAAATTTCTCCTCCAAAACTGTTGGAACAGTCTGCCCAAGGCAGTGGTGGAGTGACCATCCCTACAACTGTTCAAAAACCGTGGATGTGGCACCTGGGACATGGTTTAGTGGTGGACATGGTGGTAGTGCTGGGTGCTGGTTGGACTTGATGATCTTGGAGGTCTTTTCCAACCTGAACTTTCCACGATTCAATGGAAATACAGCTGTTCCTACACTCCCATGGATCCAATTATTTAGGAAATCTGTGGATGGGCTTAGAAGGGCAGAGATCCCAGCCCTGGAGGACAGATAATAGGGTCCAAAGTCTCTCCCAGAGGTGTCCAGTGGCTCCTCAGCTCCCCAGGACAGTTTCTCGAAGCTCCATCCCCAGGAATGTTTCTCCCCTGCCATCGCAACACCCTCTCTGGGAAGCCCATTTTCAGCCAACTCATAGATTCCTGGGCTCGCTGCATAACCTGAGTTTAATATTTGTTTAATAAGTTTAACAAATTTGGCTTTTCCAACCCGAACAACTGCGCGACGCCGCTCCACCAGCGCACCGCCCTTCCTTGGACGAACACCTCCTCCTAAGAGAGAGCTGGAAGAGCTGAAGAGGGGAGAGAACTCACCAAACTTGACAAAGAGCACCCCGGTGGTGGAGACGGTCCTCCTGCCGTTGGTGGCCACGCACTGGAAGTAGCCGGTGTCGGTGGTGTCCAGGTTGCGGATGCGCAGGCGGGAGCCGTAGGGGGTGGCTCGGAAGGAGATCCTGCGCGGCTCCTGCACCACGGGAGCGTCGTTCTTCAGCCACCTCACCGTGGGAGGGGGGTTCCCAGACACCTTGCAGTGCAGCTCTGCCGTCTGCCCCAGCGTGGTGGTGATGTTGTTCATGGGCTCGTCCAGCGTCAGGAAATAATCTGGGGTTGGAGAGAGAGAAAGGGGAGTGAAGGAGTCCAGAGCAGGGAACAGAATCACGGAACGTGTAGGTTGGAAAAGACCTTCAAGATCATCGAGTCCAACCCAGCCCTGACACCTCAACTAGATCATGGCACTGATTGCCACATCCAGTCTCTTTTTAAACACATCCAGGGATGGTGACTCCACCACCTCCCCAGGCAGACCATTCCAGTATTTAATCACTCTGTCAGTGAAAAACTTCTTCCTAATATCCAACCTGTATTTCCCCTGACGCAGCTTGAGACTGTGTCCTCTCGTTCTGTCAGTTGCTGCCTGGAGAAAGAGACCAACCCCCAGCTGTCTACAACTACCTTTCAGGAAGTTATAGAGAGTGATAAGGTCACCTCTGAGTCTCCTTTTCTCCAGGCTAAACAACCCCAGCTCCCTCAGTCGTTCCTCACAGTTGTTGTTTTCCAAGCCCTTCACCAGCCTCGTTGCCTCCTCTGGACACGTTCAAGCATCTCAACGTCCTTCCTAAACGTCATTGTGGGGAAGGTCCTGCTTGTCTTTGGAACAGACACAAGGAAGATGGACATCTGCTGTTTCAACATCTCCTATTTGGCTTCATTGTGCTCAGAAAAAACACTGTTGCTCTTTTTTTCTTCTCCTTTTCCTAACCAATATACATGAAAATCAAAAGGAGGGGGATGAAGGAGTCCAGAGCAGGGAATGTCATTGTGGAGAAAGGTCCTGCTCGTCTTTGGAAGAGACACAAAGGAGGTGGATATTTGCTGTTTCAACATCTCCTATTTGGCTTCATTTTGCTCAGAAAAAACACTGCTGCTCTTTTTTCTTTTCCTTACCCTAACCAAAAACATGAAAAAATATCAGCACTCCAGTTGCTCATTTTGATGCTGACCTGCCTCTGCTCATGCCACAATCCACCAAATATAGGAATATATGAAAGGAATCATTCAGAAGTGAAAATCCTGTTACCCAGAGAAGCTGTGGCTGCCCTTGGATCCCTGGAAGTGTCCATGGCCAGGCTGGACAGGGCTTGGAGCAGCCTGGGATAGTGGAAGAGGTCCCTGCCCATGGCAGGGGGGGGGATGAGTTGAGATTTAAGGGCTCTTCCAACCCAAACCATTCCAGGATTCTGTGATCCTGTCTCCAAGCCATTTTTAGTGACTCACAGGCAGAGCAGATAGTGTGTTATCCATGATTTTGTAAGCACCAACTGCAGAGATGAGGAATAAGGAACAGATAGTGTGTTATCCATGATTTTGTAAGCACCAGCTGCAGAAATGAGGAATAAGGATCATATCTGGGAAAGGAGACTTTATTCTCACTCAGTGTTCCCATGGCTAAGAGTACTGAAGATTCTACTCCAATCTGAAATAGGGCTCATGGTTGAAAAACCAAATGAAATTAAAATTACAAAGATGAGTCTCTCCTAATCCATTCCTGAGGACTGCCTTCTGTCAGGTACTATTTCACTGGGCATCCTTCAGGAAGAGGCCCATTCCTAGTTCACTGTATTCACCATTCCACTAAATCCTTTAAAAGCAGGGAGGGAGATGGGGATGGATTGGGGATGGGGAAAGGAACCCTCAGGCTTTCATCTGCAGGTGGCCATTAGTGCCCAAAGCCATCATCAGCCGCTGGCTGTCCCAGCAGGGTGGCCAAGGAATGAGAAATCCTGAATGTGTCTGGCTCCTGAACTCTCAGAGACAAACCAGGAGGTCAAGAAAAGCCAGAATCAGTCAGTGAACTTGGAATCAGTGGAATTATTGGGATTGGAAGAGACCTTGGAGTTCACCCAGTTCCACCCCTTGCCACAGGCAGGTACACCTTCCACCATCCCAGGTTCCTCCAAGCCCCGTCCAACCTGGCCTTGGACACTTCCAGGGATAGGGAATCCTCAAACTGATGCTGTGCTGCTTGTGCTCCATCACTCTCAAGTCCATCTGCAGTTATCTCCAGCAAGAAACCTTCCTAAAAGTGTGAAAAAACCCTCCAGCACGTTCCAAACCAGCTCAGCCACTCAACCTGCCTAAGTAAGCCACTTCCCTAATTATTGCCTGTAATCTTGGCTTGCCCAGCTCCTCCCTTCATTATGGTTTGTGGAGAGCAGTATCTCTTGCCTTTGTTTTTAATCTGTTTAGCACACAACTTACCCCGTGTTTGCACAGCACTTTGAACAAGGCGTCCCTGTCCTCACCTGGTCCCAGGGGCCATTTGGGACAAACATTTGACACCTGGGATCTGCCCACGGGTATTTTTTTTTTTTTTCCACGTGTATTTTTTTCAATTAAGTTCTAACCTGCAGGTGTGAAACTGTGCTTCTCTCAGGGAACAAGGGACAGGATGAGAGGGAACGGCCACCAGTTGTACCAGGGGAGGTTTAGATTGGGTATCAGGGAAAAAAATTCAGTGGGAAGAGCTGTGAAGCATTGAAACAGGCTGCCCAGGGCAGTGGTGGAATGATCATCCCTAGAAATGTTAAAAAAAACACATGGAAGTGGCACTTGGGGACGTGGTTTAGTGGTTAGCATGGTTGTGGTTGGACTTGGCCATCCTAAAGGCTTTTTCCAACCTGGACATTTCATGATTCTATGAAAATACAGCTGTTTCTACACTCCCATGGATCCAATTAGTTAGGAAATCTCTGGATGGGGTTAGAAGGGCAGAGATCCCAGCCCTGGAGGACAGACAATGAGGTCCAAAGTCTCTCTCAGTGGTGACCAGTGGCTCCTCAGCTCCCCAGGACCGTTTCTCCAAGCTCCATCCCCAGGAATGTTTCTGCCCTGCCATCCCAACACCCTCTCAGGGAAGCAGAGTTGCAGCCAGCTCATGGGCTCCTGGGCTCTCTGCACAATCTGGGTTTAATAAAGCCCCAGGAACAGCCTGGGAGCGGAGAACCGCAGTTAATTACCCAAGGTTACGTTCCTGTACCGCAGCCATTTATATAATTCCTGATAAAGTTCCCGAGACTGCTCCAGACATCTCCAGCCTAACAGGGAGAGAAACAGCCCTGGGATGGGCTGGCTGACACACAGCACAGTGAACAGGAGGTTTTAGAGCTCCTGAGGAATACAGGAGAGGCAAATAAAGGCGTGAGGATGTAGGGCAGGTTTCCAAAGGATGGAAAAGGATTTTGAAGTATCAGTAGAAATCGTAAGGCAGTGAAAAAGTGTGGCTGCAACTTCTCTGTAAGTACCAACACAAGTGGCCTCAGGAGCTGCTGACTCCTCTAATTGTTCTCCAACTTCCTCCATGAGCTACTGCAGCAACACTAAAACAAGTACATCTGCTAAATTCACCCTAGATCAGTCCTCAAATCCATAAATTTAGCATCCGAATCATAAACCAAATCAAGCAGCTCACCTGAGATGAGATTTAAGCAGGGCAGCTTTGAAGCCATTGCGAGCCCTGGGAGATGTTTTTAAGAGATAAAACAGTTTTGGAATTGAAAATGAAATCCCCCAAAACCTTGGATTGCCTCTGAGTCACACAACATGGTGAGCGTCCCTTCCCTGGCATGCACCAAACTTATCCATTGCTGCCCTTGCCTGGCGTGGAGGGGCTGGAGAGAGCCCCAGTTGCATTTTTATTGTGTCTCTCACTTTCCAAAGCCCATCAAAGGAGAAATTCTTCCCTGTCAGAGTGCTGAGGCCCTGCCAGAGAAGCTGTGGCTGCCCCTGCATCCCTGGAAGTGCCCAAGGCCAGGTTGGAGCAGCCTGGGATAGTGGAAGGTGTCCCATGGCAGGGTGGAATGGGATGAGCTTTAAGGTCCCTTCCAATCCAAACCATTTCACCATAATTCATCTGACCCTCTCACAGAATCACAGAATTTCTAGATTGGAAGAGACCTTCAAGATCATCGAGTCCAACCCATGCTCCAACACCTCAACTGGATTATGGCACCAAGTGCCACATCCAGTCTTTTTTTAAACACATCCAGGGATGGTGACTCTGCACCTCCCTCGGCAAACCATTCCAGTACTTTACCACTCTTTCTGTGAAAAACTTTTTCCTAATATCCAACCTGTATTTCCCTTGACGCAGCTTGAGCCTGTGTCCTCTTGTTCTGTCAGTTGCTGCCTGGAGGAAGAGACCAACTCCCAGCTGACCACAACCACCCTTCAGGGAGTTATAGAGAGTGATAAGGTCACCTCTGAGTCTCCTTTTCTCCTGCCATCCTGGAGCTCTCCTGATGGAGTGGACTTCCTCTGACCAGAAGAACAATTTCTTAGAAAAAAGGATGTTTTTTGTGAACTGAGAGTGATCCAGTCTGGTGGCACCGGCCTTTGGAAAGTCTGAGTTGAGTCCTGGCTGGGAGCAGCCTTGGGTGAATCAGCTCAGTTGTGATTTTTAGAAGAGCCAAAGGGAAGTAGACACCCAAAGCCAATCAAAGCTCACATGGGATTTGTGCAACTAAGGCCTTTTAAAAACAGCCTTAAACCTTTTGGCTCGATGTCTCCAGCCATAAAGTGAGGATAATAATCCCTCTTACATCATGGGGAGGCTGCTATGTACATTAATGAGATAATGCTCATAAAGCACTTTGAAGGTGAAAAGTGCTATGCTGGGATAAGCACTGTTATTATATTTTAAGTTAAATCTCAGGGTTTCGAGCAGGGAACAAAAGCCTGTCCGTATTTTAGAGTAGCACTCTATAAAAACATTCGGGAAACGTTTTAATTTACAGGAGTACGGGAGAATAGCCTGAAAGAGCCCTAAATAAAATTTAGCCCACCTATAATTTAATAATAGTCAAACTGATTTTTTTTTAATTTGTAAAAACAATTTACTGCTGGGCCTAGACCCTGAATGCCAAGTTTCAGCCCACAGAGAGTTTTTTTTTTAATGGCTGAGTTATAAACCCTTGAAAAATGCTGACAGCCCCTTTACTAGAGCAGCACTAGCGGGTGCCCTATAATGAACTTTTAAATGACTTGAGATAATATCTGGAAAGCCAAGCCTGAAATATATTTCTGGGTTTGAGCCGTTGCCAAGGCAAACACAACACATCATAAGTCATCCTCATGATTCTGAGCGCATAAATTGGAGACACTGCACATAAAACCCAAATATTAGGTATCCTTCATGGCCAAACTCTGTGCTGGTTTGATGTTACAGAACAGCAACAGCTGTGCAAGGACGAGCTGTAGAGCGTTGTGTGTCTCCAAAGAAGAAAAGTGTCCGTATTTCCACAGCTCTGCCTTGACATTGTTAAATAGGAGCCTGCCCAGTCCTAATAAATCCTCCACTATTCTCTACTACTTTTAAGTGGAACCCAGGTGGCTTTCAAAATAAAAGCTCGTCCTGGCCGGGGCCAAGGAATGTTAATCTGCTCTGTGACCACATGGTTACTCCATCTTAAATTACCAAAGACACATCTTAGAGCAGTAACACCCTCTTGGCTTGCAGGAGGATTTTGCTGGCCACAGCGAGACCTTTCCCCCCCCAGCACCGTGTGTGCTGCATGTTTCTGATTTCACAAAGTGTTTAAAGCACAATGGGGATGCAGGATTAGACCCTGGAAGGGTCATTTTATGAGAAGAGTTGTTGTTTCATTTATCCTTCTCTTTCTGCCGTTCTGATCTTTCGGAATATTCAAAGAGAAACTGAAATTAAAGTCTCTGCTCAAGCTTAAACCAGCTTTAATCCAGGTGCACCAGAGAGGCTGGTGAGCCAAGTTCCTTCCATTACAGATGGGAACAGCACAGTTCTCTGCAAACATCTCCAGACCTTTCCTCAAGCAGCTGTGGGGACACCTTTTCCAGCTGCCGGCCTGGAGAGGTTGCTTAATTCTGGATTTGGAGATTCAAACCAGAAGAAGCAGCACAGAAAGCAGAACCTGACCTGGCTGGAGTAAGGCAGCACTGGGACACCAATATTCCAGGATTCCATAAATGCAAATTCCATTATATTTGTGGAATCCTGGAATGGTTTGGGCTGGGAAGGACCTCAAGGATCAGCTCATTCCAAACCCTGCCATGGGCAGGGACCTTTCCACTATCCCAGGCTGATCAAGCCCTGTCCAACCTGGCCTTGAATTTTGTTTGTGAACTGAAAAGTTTGGCAGCTCCCTGGTTCTTCATCATGGCACGTGCTGGAAAAATGCCCCAAAGTGTCTCAGAGAAATCTGCATTTTCATTCATTCAGAGCCTTGGATCATCCACAAGTCCAGTGTGGTGCCACACCTGCATGTGCTCCATACTCACAAATATTGGCATCGCCACCAAGCTCACTCCACAGGAAATTTTCCATATGGAAAAGTTGTCTTTGGAGAAAGTCAACAACACAGAGCCCACCCAGACTGAAGATGCTGGAGAAACTTGCTGGCTGCTCCATGAAAAGGAAGGAAGCAGCAGGATTTCTGATGGAAGCGTGGCCATACACATCCCTTGGAAAAAGGATTCACCATGGATTGCTGGATCTGCCCACAACTCACAAAGGAAGACAACTCCCCGTGGGTCTCATCACCAGACCTTGTTATTAAAAGGGGTGAAAGGAAAACTCCCACTTGGAATTTCACTTATTTTAAATGAATTAACAAGAGGATTGACAGCGCTGCACTCAAGCTATGATCTGGCAACTCATGAAGAATATCAGGGTTAAACAAGTTCAGATAATGGAAATATCCAATGTCCACAGTCTTGGGACAAAAAGAAACCCTCTGCTGCCTTAGCTTGCCCAGCATTATGTCCAGTGGGTTTCCTCAGAGGGGTCAATTTGGGATGCACATGGAAGTTCTGTGCTGGACTTTCCCTCCCCAGACTCCATCCAGAGGGTTCAGTGTCACCCAGGAGAACTCAGTGACCTCAACCAGCTCGAGGCCTGGTGGCTTTTCAGATCTGCATGTGTGACTGTCACTGGGGTTCTCAGGATTATTTTTTATATTCTGATAAATGGCAGCTTAGAGACGGCGTTGGGCTTGTAGAGGGAAACCAGACTTCCCCAAAATTATCTGGAATTATCTGGAATTCTGGAAATCTGAATCCCACTGCTTTTGGGTGGGAACTGGACAACTCACTGCCCTCCATGAACTCTTGAATGCATTTGGGAGTTGCTTCTGCCCCTCCTTTCGTCAGACAACTCTGAGGTTTAAGGACAGATGTCTCAGAGGTCACTTTGAGGGGAAATGAAGCTTTTCTTTACTCAGGAACCAGTTTTTTATAGCCCAAGTAGGAAACCTCTAAACTTTATCACCAAAAAAAAAAAAAAGTGATTTGGAATAGGTAAACAAATGTCCACATCCAGCTATAAAGCCAACTACTGAAAACCATCAAGGGATTTTGTTGTCACTTTAGAAGCTGCTCTGCAGTAAAGAGCCACAAAGAAAAACTCAAGCATTAAAGGGAGGGTGTATGGAAAGGTATGTGCCTCAAGATTAATGCTGTGGAGTCAAAGAAAAGCTGTTATTTCTGACATTTTGACATAGCATCACTTTAGGATCTGGTTCTTATTAGCCCTTTCTGTGCCTTTTAAAGGCCTATTTTTTTTTTTCAACCAAAAATGTCAGGAAATTTGGAACAGAAACGTACAATAAAACACGTCCCTTGACCCTCTGATCTATCAATCTTTCAAATAAACAAAGATAGCTGGATGAGCCAGGAAAAGGTTATTATATATAGTTACCTTATGTATAATGGTCAATATTCACTGCACACACACTCAGATTATACAAAAAAATCCGATGTAAGTGAAGCTTTTTGTGAAAGATTTTTGCCGTGAAAGCCCAAAGTTACTCAGGGTGGTTTCGTTTTCAGGCTGCGTTCTGTGACCTTCGAATTTCACACCCTGTATTATTTATAAATGAGACATTCATGAAACACAAATTCTCAAATAAAAACGTGCACTCCGTCAGTGGAAAAGCAAACAAAAGGAGCTAATGTACTGTGGCTAAAAAAATTTTCAAACAAAGTGGCAGTAATTTACTGCCCTGCTACTAACAGGACCCCACAAATCGAATCAGAACCCTGAGCCCCGTCAGGGGAGCTTGATTTACCCCATATCCCCCAGATAATAAAGGAAAATAGAAAGGTAAATTGTGCATGAATGTGAAAGCTGTAATTCTTCCCCTTTCAGCACACGGATCAGATTCACATCCAGTGATTTCAAAGGAGAATCTGGGATCTCTGAAGGGCTGGGGCCAAAGGCAGGAGGCCTCGATCCACCCGGTTTTCCCCACGTTTGGTTGTGTTTGTGTTGTTTGGGATGTAGTTTGCCTAAGTCAAATCCTCCCTGGGAGATCACTGAGATTTTCCCTCAAAGGACTCACAGCCAGATCCTTTCCCTGCCTGGAAGGACGTGCCCAGGTGGATTTGTCAGTGAGGGTGAGCCAAAGGCTCCATCAGCAGCCTGGCTGCACCCCTGGATGTCCTGCTGACCTTCCACTGTTCTGCATCTTCCTCCTCCTGTGCTGGAGCTGTTGTCCAGCCCTTCCAGGGAATATTCTGCCCACACCAGGATCTCCAGGATGTTCAGGACATGCAGTCCCAAACTGTGCACCTCTCCCACCCTTTGTTTGGACCCTCCACAGTCACTTTGTGCTGTGCACCCCCAGACCATCCCAGGGGAGGGGTGCTGGAGCTGATCCTCGATATGCCCTTGGATGTGAAGGATAAATCCCAGGTGAATCTTCAGCTGTAAAATCCTGACTCCTGCTGCCAAGCTGCCCAGGGAATGTTTGTTCCAGGGAGCACCGTGGGGCTGGGAAGTGCTGTGCCCCACAGAGGCTGTGGGAAGCTCAAAGCCTGGGCTTGGGATCGGGGATGTCTGGAAATGGAAAAGGCTTCCAAGCTCCAGGGCTTTATATTTGTTTGCCAGAGCTGATAGGCCATGAAAGGAAAAAGAAAATAGGCAAAAACTCACAGTAATGGTTTTCTTTGGAAGATGAAGGAGCAAGGGAAGAGATCCTGGGAGGAGGAACCAGCAAAAGAAATGAGCTGCAGCTCTGCCCCAGTGCCCTCAGCTCAGCTCAGCCACAGCCAGGACACATCCCTGTGCCTCTGCAGGAGGCTGCAGGTGGGAATGGGGGCACTGGGAGGACCCATTCCATGGAAGCTGCAGTGACAGCATCATTCTCAGCTCAGCCCTGCAGAATGAACAGCCACTGAAGCTGAATCCTACTCACAGTTATAGAAATATTCCAAAGCTGACTCTTTCCTGGCAAAGACTCCGAGATTATCTTTGCCTGAGGATGACGAGATCCCAAACAATTCCTCCAGTGTAGCAGATGTAAATAGGCTCTCATTCCAATCCACAGCTATTTCTTTGGAAATAAACTGACATGGGAGAGAAGGAAAAAGGAAAAGCCTCTCCTTCCATGATCCATTCTGTGGGATAGCAGCAGCTGAATGGAGGGCTCTTCACCTCTCTAAAGGTGGGAAACTGGGAGCTTTCCCAAAGAGCTGGAGCAGGAGATGGTGATGTGAGGGGACAGACAGGGAAGGAGAAATCCAAGGAGCAATCCCTGTGCCACAGGAGCACACGGGGATGAGGCTTTTCCCAGCCTCTCACTGCAATGAACCACAGTCCCCATGGGAGATCTCCCACCTGGGGCTGCTCCAGGCTCCCCCAGCCAAAGGGCACCTCAACAAAAAATTTGGGAGTGAAATGCTTCACACGCTGCCACCAGCCCCCGTTTCTCCCCCTAGCTTCACTTATTTCTCCTTATAGAATTAAATATTTATAGGGTCATATTTTCATTTCTCTTTCTCCCTTGTGCCATTCCCTCTGCACACCATGGTTTACCGGTAGGGAAAGAGAGAGAAATACTCCTAGCTAAATCTCCCCCGTTTTAAAAGTGATTATTTTTTATTTTTTATGCCCAGTTTGTTTGTTTTTTTAAGGTTTTGGTGAGAAACCACCTCCTCCTTCCCATCAATCGTTGCTTTCAACAGCTCTTCACGGGTGGCTGCGTCTCTTTTAAATTCATTTCCTGCTAAAAAGAATAAACAGGCAACTGTTTAATGCTGTCGATTTAGCTTATTTAATAGAAATTGAAACCTGAATAGGGCTCAGTTGTAAGATAATCACTGCAGAACTCACCCGGCGAGGGAAAGCACCAGATTAAGTCATTATTTCAAAATGCAGAATATTATTAACAAGCTGTTCCTCCTTGCCCAGCACAGTGGAGGAGGAGATGCTCATTTCCAAAAGGCAGCAGGTCGAGTTGGAGCCACTTAGGGCGGGCAGGGGATTTAATTGGGAAATCTGCTTGGAAACCACTTTCATGTGGTGAACTTAACAGCCTTTAAAACGAATTTTACCGGGACGCCGCCGGCGTGACCTGCTGGAAGACAAGTGGATGTCGGACTCCTTGAGATGCAAAAGAAACGGGAACCCAGCCTCATTTTCCCCTCTGAGGTTTCCACTGCCCAGCTCAGCGTGTGCTTGGCTTGATCCAAGCAGGAGCTTCCAAGGCTTTGAGGAGAAGCTGGAGCTCCCACATGAAAGCCCCTGTTTGGTGCCTGAGACAAGCCAAAACCTGCGTGATTTTCCTGCCAGGAGCCGCCCCTCTGACGAAGCTTTTCGGGGCACAAACGCCTTTTTTTAATCCCGTATGTAAATCCGTGTTTAGGTGTGGGAGCTGCCAGCACTCTAAATGCTAATCAGCTCCAGCAAAGGGGGCCGGTAATCCCCCAGGAATGCGGGATTCGGCCCAAGCGCTGCTAATTGCCGCATTCCAGGTGGATTAGAAGTGGAGAAGTTCATTTTACTTGTTTCTGACAATATCTCCGGCTCAGGAACAGGTGCCATGGGGGTAACGTGGGAGATGGTTCAGTCACAGAGTGGCAGCTCTGCTTGGATGCTCCAAAGTCAAAGTTCTGTTTTCTCTGGCATTTCTGAACTTTTGACTGGACTTGTGGCCTTTACTTTTATTTTCTAGGCCGTTTGATTATTTCCTGCTTTCTGAAAAACCAAAGAAAGCTGCCAGAAAAGGAAGAAACATGGAAAGAGAGCAGGTTTAGATGGGAAATCAGGAAGAATTCCTTTCCTGGACTGTGTGTCCATGTGATTTCTGACTAAATGTCAACAGCAGGGAGGTGAAGGGGAGGTGGCAGAGGAAAAAGGTTTCAACAGTTGGATGATGAAGAGGAGTGAAGATGAGAGGCAAATTTGCTAAGCAATAATGCTTCCAGAATCTGATATTTATTGTGTGTTGGACCTGTGGGGCCTGGACAAGGTTTATGGCACAGTCCAGGCTGCACAAACCCCTGGGAAGGAACAGGCTCCTTTCCCTGGAGCTTCCTCAGTGCAGATCTGGGTGGTGGGGATGGCAGTGCTGAAACTCCAGAGGCTAAAACAGGAATTTGCCTCTCCCTTCAGTGGATATTCAATAAAGATGGAGAGAAACTCCTTACAAGGACATTTAGTGACAGTTCAAGGGGGAATGGCTTCAAACTGAAAGACAAGAAGTTTGGGTTGGATATTAGGAATAAATTCTTGGCTGTGAGGGTGGGCAGGCCCTGGCACAGGGTGTCCAGGGAAGCTGTGGCTGCCCCTGGATCCTGGAGGTGTCCAAGGCCAGGCTGGAGCAGCCAAGGTGGGACAGTGGAAGGTGTCCTTGAGGTGGCACTGGATGGGCTTTAAGGTCCCTCCCAACCCAAACCATTCTGGGATTCCATGATCCTGCCTGGGGGAAGCACCCCCTTCACTTTTCCCCAGCTTTGGGACATTCCCTGAGCATAGCCCAGACCTGCCATGAGCACGGGGATGAATCCCTGCAGTGGGGTAAGAAATCCATTCTTATCCCACCTTCCCTCAGCAGTTTGCTGGGATTTGGGAATTCTCTGCTGAACAACCACAAGCTTTTCTTCCTTTCCCACCAGCAAGCACCAGCCCTTTGACTTTCATCTCCTCCACTGTGTCCTGGATCACCAGCAAGTCCTGCTCCTTCCCTGCTGGGAAGGCAGATGTGAAAGAATCAACCTAAAGTACCCAGAATTACATATTCTCCTCATCCTTAAGCACAGAAAACATATTTATGCACAAACATCAAACATTATGAACACATGTTCAAAAAATACATTAACAAAACACAGACAAAAACAGTTGGGAAAACCATCTGGGGCAGAATTCCACTGTGGGAAATTTCCATCTCAGTTGGCAAATGAAAAGTGGTTGACAAATTGCACAGTCAGGGTGGCAAAGGGCACCCTCAAAATGCACAGGTTTGTCTGAGGAGCTGCAGCCACTGCCTTGCAATGAGGGAATCTCAGCAATTTGCCTGAAATTAGCAGTGCTTCATTTACAAAATGAAAGAGAATGTTACATCTCTCATTTTTTTTTACAATATATCCCCCTTGGAGAGCTCCAAATTACACCTAATTAATACCTGTGAATGTATTTTGTATTATTAAAGCCTCAAAATTTCATAATAAAACACATCAGGGCAAGCTGAGTGCCTGACGCTTGTGAATTTTGAGTTCAAATCCCACCAGCTCCACCAGAAAAAAAAAAAAAAAAGTGTGACAAAACATCTTGAAATATTTTTGCCACATGGAACATTTTCCTGGTACAAGAAATGAACACAAGAACCTCCAGAAATCACAGAACCACACGGAATTAAATGTCCAAGGATCCCAAGGCAAATGAGGTTTATCTTGAATACCCCCTGACCCCCTTTGTTTGCTGATTTGGTCAAGTTGAGAAAAATGGAGATTTTTAAAATCTGATTTCAGGTGGTTTGGGTGGTTTTTTTTGGTTTTTTTGTTTGTTTGTTTGGGTTTTTTGTTGTTTGTGTTTTGTTTTGTTTTGTTTTTTGGGGTGGTTTTTTTGTTTGTTTGTTTGTTTTTTGGGTTTTTTTGTTTTTTGGTTGGTTGGTTGGTTTTTTTTGGGGGGGGTTGTTTGTTTTTTTTTTTGTTTTTGTTTTGGTTTGGTTTGGTTTGGTTTTGTTTTTGTTTTGTTTTGTTTTTTCCTGCCTGCTTACCTTTATCTAATTCACTTGAGATGTTCCATGACGATGTGGGCATGAAATCAGCAACAACCGAGGAATTCACTCCTGGAAGGGGAAAAGAGAAAAATGATGAGACGCTGCTAATATATGGATTCTATATGCTCAGGAATCAAGCTGCTGCTGTAGGAATCAAATGATTTGATGCTGTGTGCTGGCAGGCTGAGCCATCTGGGCAGCAGAAGCAGCCAAGGGGGAAAAGGCAGCGGGCCAGGGCTGGAGTTTGTTTTACAATGTTGTTCACCACGAGGCCTCGTGCTAATGAAGCATCTTTGGGATGGCCTTGACCCACCCTAAAATCCCTCCACGGGTTTTAGAGAGGTGGAATGACTCTGCTGTGGTGGAGCTGAGGGAAACACGGTGCTGAGAGGCTGCTGAAGGTGTTATCTGGTAATATTTACAAGAAATTTGAGTCCTGATGTGCACGAGAAGGGCTGCGGTTTATACACTGAAGTTAACAGGGATTATTATATGAAAACTCCTGGAAAAAGGGCTGATCTGAACCCCAGCAGCACCTGGCTCATTGCTGGGAGAATTCTTTCCTCTTCAGGAAGAAGCTGAATGGAGATTTAAGTCTGTATTTTTATTTTAAACAGCAAATCACAGGGAGGGTGGTGTTAAGCCAGCACGTCCTGCCTCAGCTCTGGGTCATACGGGAACATTCCCTGTGTCCAGACTTCATCCAGCATCCAGGATTTACTGTCTCCCTATAACAGCAGATCCACATGCAGCCTGTGAGGCCGCTCAGGCAGCAGGGAAGGCTTTTGGAGTCATCCCCCAGGGATAAATAGATTTTATATGAGCTTTAGGGAGTGATGGAAGGGTGGGAAGAAGGGGTGTGCACACACATTCCCTGGCATGGGAAAGCAGAGCACCTCCTCACTCCCTGTGTCCACCCAGCCCTGAGAAACCTGACCTGGAGGAGGGGGAGAGAGATGTGAGTGTGGGAGAGGGGATGTGAGATCAAACCAAGCAGTGCTCAGGGTGCCAGTCCTGGAACAATGCACTGAAAATGAACATCCCAGAGCTCAGTCCTACACCCTGGAGATACAGCCAGTGCTGGGTGATCTCAGAGGTGCATAGGGAAGGCAGAGTGGGGATGAGTTAGAGAGTCCTGTGAGTTAGAGAACAGGAATGTTCTCTAAATGAAGTGCATTCATTTCACTCTGACACCATCCTTTAGCTTATTCCCAGATTTCACCCATAAAACACAGCCTGCAAGTATATGCTGAGATGTTCTGCCTCTATTTGATGTGTTGGCAACTCATCCACTTCATTAAAAAACCACTAGAAATTGTAAACCCCAGGTCACACAAGCCCAGGAAGCCATTTGGTTCATCTAGTGGCCTCTTAACAAATCAGGCCTGGCTTAAATGCCCACCTGGCAGCTCTGCTTATCCAATACTCTGCCAGGTATTCCCAGTGCAAATATGGATTTTGAAGGCATTGGAACTCCCCTAGAGCACATCCTGGCCTGTGCAGGTCCCCAGGGCAGAACCCACTGCTGGGACAGGCCCTGGGCACAGAGAGGTGGCACAGCCAGTGGTGGCACCCATTGGCATTTGTTGCTTTTATCTTCTTTTTGCCAGGGTCAGGATTGAATGTGCAAGATGTTTCTTGTTTGGACTCAGATGTTTATTAATTCTTATCTATGTTGCAGTCTCACAAACTGTGAGTTCTACAGCACTTCTAGCTAACAGAGTAAAAATTGAGCCCTATCTCCCTCTCTCTCTCTCTCTACAGGGCCTTTTAAGGATAAACTGTCCAATTAAGAAATGACAACCAAATTATTTTTCCTTTTAACCCAATAACCAACCACCCATGGCCTGCAATGTGGATTTTTCTACCCAATTACAAAATCCCACCCAGACCCATGTGAAAAAGAAGGACTCAGCCTTCACCCTAAATCCTCCATCTTGCTTTATATAATATATATATTACTGTATTCTAAACCCTTAAACTCTAAGTTTTCCACCCTGTGATATCACACACTTCTATCCAAACTCCACACCCACAATCCCAGTGCTGTCACTCAATTTTGGGAGCCTTTTCCACGGCCTCAGGTCAATGCAGTGTTTGCTTGGGGGTCAGTGCCTGTCAGCACAGAAAGTCTGGAATTCTCAGTGCCCAGGGTTCCAACAAGCACCAGCTGAGATTTTGGCCCACTGGGTCCATCCCTTCTCATTCTGTGCTTTTAATTAACAGCTGAGCTTGTCTAACCCACATAACCCTCACCTAACCCAAAGTTGTGGGACCACATGGCTTAAACTCACAGGGTTTAAGGGAAAAAAGGCAGATCCAGTGCCAATATTGCTGTCATGGGGGGTAGGTGACAAACAACCAGTGGCCAAACACTGCCCAGGAGCTGGTGGGTGTCAGGCTGCACCAGAGGTTGGGATGCTTGGTTCCCTATCCCTCCTCACCCTTCCAGCTCTCCCAGCCAAGAAATGGGACAACTGCTGTGGTAAAACCCCTCTGAGAGTGGGATCTGAGGTGCTGTTGCTCCTGCTGGGACCAAACTGGTCCATCCCTGTGTCCACAGGCACAGCTCAAACCCACAATGGGTTACATCTCAGTCACACACTCACGTTTGGCACTCACACAGTGGATTTTCTGTAGCTACTTTGGCTCCCCTGAAAATATTTTAGTGTGAAGAGCCCACAAAACAACTGTATTCTGCCAACAGGTAACACACATTAACCAAAATTAAATAGAAATACTAACACGGTGACCACATGCAGCATTGGTTATTTGAAACTCCAGAACTGACAACACAACGACCACATGCAGTATTTTGGGTTTCTTTAAACTCCAGAGTGTTCATATTGATGTTTTCTTAACCAGGCTTTGAAAACACGACCATGAATCTCACAGAGCAGGCACCCATCAGCTCATCTACAGGAGAAACCACATGAGAAGACCAAACTTTCCTATTTGTGGAAGTTCTGCAGGCTGGTGATTTTCTGATATTCCTCAATTAAAGTCCCAAAGAAGAGCAAAGCATCACCGTGCCCATAGTAAACACTATTTGATTGAAGGGAACTCACAGGGCAGCTACACCCTGTAGGAACAAACCACCCCAGTGCAGGAGAATAAAACATCCCAGAAAAAAAGGTTCAGGAGACATCCCTGAATTCCATTTCTACCTGTGATGACTCAGGATTGCTGGGCATGAAAGTGAGAGTGGTGCCACCTCCCCTTGGAAAAGCTCTGGGATAATTCCAGGTGAGTTCCCAGCCAGCCCTGGGAAGGGATGAGTCAGGGATTTGCTCACAGCATTTTGGGGCACTGGAACAGACTTGCCCATTTGCTGTCACCACTTCAAAATAGGGGGGAAAAAAATCTGCCTAATGTTAGATGACAGAATGACAGGATTGCTGAGGTTGGAAAAGCCCTCCAAGGTCATCAGTTCCAAGCTGTGCCCCATCCCCACCTTGTCACCAGCCCTGACATCCTCATTCCTTGGACACCTCCAGGGGTGGGGACTCCAGCCCCTCCCAGTGCCTGACCACCCTCTCCATGAGGAAATCCCTCCTGATGTCCAAGCTGAGCCTTCCCTGGCACATCTTGAGGCCGTTTCTTCTTGTGCTGGCAACATTGCAACTGAATTTTTGCATGAGGAGTTTAAAAACGAATTCTTACTTCTTAAAACTTCCCTAATGCCCAGCTTTAACTTGAGCAATTAGATTTGTATGGAATTAAGATTAGCCTGAGAAATGTGATCAGCAGACAGAGCCATTATCCCGTTAAGGTTGTATTTATCCATGGAATGATTCCAGATGAATGATGACTCTTCTTAACACTGGCAAGATAATTATCTGTTCCAACCTATTAAGAAACAGTTGGGTTTAAGTAAATGAGAAGTCACAACAGGCTGTGAAAAGCCAAGTAAAGTGTATTCAAACACACTTCCCACGGAGAAGTTGGCCAAGATCTGATTTTATCACCCTATTGCACAAGTGTGTAGTCAGGCCTTGTAAAGCCTTTGTGATTAAATAAACTTCAGTAAGGTTCACAAAAAGCTGTACCTGCATTTGTAAGATGAACCAGAGACTGTAAGTCAAAGAAAGAAGATAACTGAGATGACATCAAGCCCAGAAATAATTGAAGATTTCAGTGGGGAATGAATCTGTTGTACAGAAAAAAAGGAGAGAGCAAAATAAGTCTAGAAATGAGGATGGCAGACTCCAGAGCACGAGGAATGTAGGGATGCTGAGTGGAGGAATGGACACATCCAGTGCAAGCATGGCCTGGGATGGACCTTTTGGGGCAGAGATGGAAATCCCACCCTTTTTACGGTGGAAAATAAGTCCTGTTAAAACCTGTCAACAAAAAATTCAAAGTGTCTTCTTCATGAGCATCCTTTGTCCCATGCCAGGGGCTCCTTCCATACCCCGATGCTGCACCAAACTGATACAATTATTTGTGCAATCAAAGTAATTTCTTTTTTCTGATAGAAAAATTAACGTGATTGCAATTCAGATCTCACTGCGGGATACCCAAAATAGCAAAAAGAACAAGGAGGTGTTTGGAGAAGAAGTCTGAATAATAAGATAAACTATTCAAAATTCACGTTTAACATAAGAAAAAGTTCTCCATTTGCAAGCCTGTCTCTGAATCTGAGCAGAAAGCCTTCCCCAAGTGAGCTTTGTTAGCCCGTGAAGGAATTTGCCTAAGGAAGTGATAAAAGCCCAATTTCCCGAGACATTAAAAACAAGATTGGGCAAGACATGACTGCAGACAGCAACGGGGAGTTATCCCACGCTGGCAGCAGGGTCAGGGCAGGACAAACTTCACAGGGGGTTCAGGCACAGCTCTTTTTGGCCAAATCACCCACGAACAATTTATAGCTGCAGATCTACCAGAAACATCAACTCCCCCTTAAAGAGGGGAATAAAATCTCCAGCAAACAAACTGCTCAGCTCTCCCACTTGGATAGAACCTCAGGAAAACTGGAATGGCAGATGAAGTTATACAGACTTAGAGAAAAGCTAATTATCCTAAGTGCTCGGTATTTTTTGCTTTTCTGCACATTCCAGACCAACACTTCATCTTTCCCTCTGTCTGGTTCCTACCTGACTGATCCCTTCCAGGATCTTCCCACAGATCTGCCTCCTGGCTGTTTTTCCTCTCAGCCCTATCTCCCTCATCTTCCTTTTCTGCCTCTTGCATTCTCTGTTCCACTGCTCCTTTGTCAGCTCCCCACACGTTTCCATCTGATCTCCCCAGATATTCCATTTTGCAATCAGCCACTTTGCAGCCTCTCTCCACAGCCCACCCCGGAGCTGCTGAAGGAAATTTAGACAGACTGTAATGGATACAACCCATTATTTACTAATTTTTTTGTCCGTTTAAAAGCTGGCACCATCCTGACATTTCTCTCATATATCACAAATTTTGCTTATACCTTTAATAGGTGGAAGGATTTTCAGGACATCAGTACCTCTCTGTCTGCATTAGCATTCTCCTCTTTCCAAAGGAGGAGGGAATTGTGAATATTTCAGACAGCTGAATGAGGGAAAAGTGCAAGAAAATGGGGAATTTCTGAGCATTTCTGCTCTTTGAGTAAGGCAGGTGTGTCTCAGGGAGAATCTACTGCCTTTAACAGTAAGTGACACCACAAGTCAAACCCTATGGACACTAATCCTCATCCCACAGCACAAACCTTCCATGGATTATTTTAAAAACCAGTCCATGTTAAAAATATACTCCTGCAAGATGCCTCCACTTTCCATGCTCAGGTGAAGCTGCTATTCCAAATATTTTGGAAGACGAGAGCTTACAATCCTACACAATAAAATCTGCCCCAGGCCAGACCTACTCAAGCTGTCCCTGGTGAGGAGGGGGAAATGCTGCACGATGGCATTTCCCCAGTTAGCTGTGCTCCACCCTGGTTACTCAAGGGCTGAAAATGCAAAGGGAAAGCTGGTTCTGCCAAAACCTTTCCTGAGCAGATGCAGAGGAGAAGAGTTTACCAGCTCCCAGAATTCCAGAGGTTGCAAGACTTGGAGGATCATCCCAGTGCCTGATGCCCACCTTGTCCCCAGCCCAGAGCTCTGAGTGCCACATTCAGGAATTCCTCCAGGGATGGGCACTCCAAACCTCCCTGGGCAGCCCCTTCCAATCCTGGCCATACTTTCCATGGAGAAATTCTTTCCAATATCCAACCTGACCTTCCTTGAGGCCATTCCCCATCCTGTCCCTGTTCCCTGGCTGTCCCCTCCTGTCAGGGAGTTGTGCAGAGCCACAAGGTCCCCCCTGAGCCTCCTTTTCTCCAGGCTGAGCCCCTTTCCCAGCTCCCTCAGCTGCTCCTCACAGGATTTAAATGATTCCTCCAGAGTTTCAAACTGTCATCACCGTGTCCAAAATGCATTTTCTGCTGGTGAAGAACCCTCTGGAGCTCTCCAGGCTGCTCCATGAAGCCAGGGCAGAGATGAAGTTGTGGGATGCTAATAACCTTCAAATAGTTAATTTTGTTCCAGCTGTTAAAATGTAAAACTCCTGCACATCTACCTGTTCTTTATCTGCACTGTTATCATTATTGATAGCCCTGGGCAGGTTCATAATTGGCATTAGATAAGGAAATTTTCAACACCAGTGAACAATTCAGGCTCTGTGGATTTCAAATACACGAGACATTAAATTCCAGCTTCAAAAGGGAGACGTGCAGAGGGACGATTTCATTTAGTGCAGGACTGGAAATTGTTAGGAACTTCATTTATATCCCATCTCTTCCATCTATCAGAGCACCTCACCACTGCTACTGGTACTTTCATCAGCAGGACCTCTCAGCCTGGGAGTCTTTCTAAATCTTCAGGCTCTCCAGGGCTGGAGATAAAGGTGAGGATTAACCCATTTAGGATGTGCCATCAGAAAGAATCCCAATGCCATATTTACAGTTTCAGGGCAAAAGTGCTTCATACACCTGACCCCTCTGCTTCCCTTTTCCTGCAGATCTGCTCTCTCCCATGAGGATACACCAGCTTCTGGCCCAGAGGGGAGCAGTCCCTGGGGGTTCCAATAAAACCCACCCCAAAAGGCTATTGGGGAGATTAAAACTCCTTCTCAAAAACATAATTCTTAAGATATGCTCTGGAATCTCAAAGTCATCAGAAAATTATGTGAATGCTACATCTGAGACTCTGCAAACTCTTCAAATAGCTTTAGATGTTTTGGCAGCAGCCTGGTGCCTTCCTCGAGTCAGTATTTTTAGTAACTTGCTCTTTGGCTAAGGTCATATCAGTTAAAATTGTTTTCTTCCGCCGGATCGGAGCCATCTCTCTCGGAAGAAGAGGATTTTAAAGAGGCCCATTTTATATGCTAATACCTTAATCCTAAATTTCTAATTACCACCCCACAATTCCTTTTGATTGCAGCTATTAATTACAGATTATCATTAATGTTAGATGGATTTAGAAGTCACTGTGGAATCTGGGTGCACTTTACATTGCTCCAAATTGAGTCGTTAACAGTTCCACTTAAGGAGAGCAAAACGCTGCGCCCTGGAGCAAGCCACAGCTTTAATGACAGGGAATGAAGAAAAGAAACGGCCACTTGGCCGAGGGCCAGCATTTCACAGCTCACAGTGGAGCCTTTGTGCTTCCGAGCTGGAGAAATGTGGCCACGGTGGCTCTTCAAGGCACTTCAAGCAGACCTGGAGCACCACATTCCTGGGATGGCACGGCTCAGGTGGGCCCGGAATGATCCTGCACGACACAAAACTCACAGAATCTCCGAGGTTTTCTAGGAATTATTATTCGTACTCTGCTCAGTCTGAAATATGAGGGATGTGGAAGGAAGATATTGGAGGAACACGGGGTTTTCCTGCCCATAAAAACGAGGTTTTAATGGGATCTTAAGTAGAGTCTGGTGGATGCTTGGGAGGTGTAACACTGGAAGAGGGCACAGCAGAGCTGCTTGTCAAGCAAATTTACAAAGGCTGGGAATTTGCATAATAAATGCAAATTTCCCATCTCTCCGAACCTCCCTGGATTTTTTTTTTCCATGCTCTGAGCTCTTCTGGGTGTCTCAGACTGGCAGAAAGAGAGAAGAGAAAGTGGAAATGGGAAGCACCCAAAGAAAACTGGACGACAGCAAGACGACGAAGCAAAAATCTGGCAAAAGCAGGAAGAAATCACTGGATGGGGCTTGTCGAGAAGTGGATGTGACAAGAAACAGAGGAGTCACAAAAACCCGCTGGAATATCACAAGGGAATGGAGAAGGAGAAGGATGTCCTATGGCACCATTAAGTGAAGATTGTCCAGTGCCAGGAATGGTGAGGAAGAGGCCAGGGAGGGATGGAAGGAGCATTGGGAGACAAAACTGTGGCACAACATCTGGGTTGTCAGGGATGAATGTTTCCCTCCCAAAAGTTTTGGAGCCTGAAAAGCACTGAGATCCCTCCAGAGCCTCCCTTGCAAGGCCTACACATCCCTGTGACTCCGAGTGATCCACAGCCCACATTTACTCATGGAATTTGCTCTCCTGAAGGCACCAGTGCCATGCACAAGCATTCTGGGGGCCTGCCTGATGCCTTAAGCTTTAGCTTTCTTATTTGCAGATTCTGTGCTGCCCGGGGGTGCAGTTCTGAGCTCACATTCACTGTCACTCAGCTCTTCACAGAGTAGGGAGACAAAACAAATCCTTTTCCTGTGGGAGACTAAGGACAGCTTCCAGGCCCAAAAGCACAAACAAGGGTGGCTGAAGGGAGGAACAAGAAGGATGGGACCTCACAACCTGGAGTTGGAATTGGACAATTAAACCCCAATATGCAAATGGGCCAAAACCTGTAAAAATGTAAGATCTCGTGACCAGTCAGCCATTTTGTGACTATTCATAGTTGACCCTGGGTGCGGCCTTGGTCAGGCCCTGTCCTGCCCAAGGTGGATCCTGAAGGCCTTTCAGTAAATACCTACTTTATTCTCCAGCTCTGTCCAATCTCTGTCCATCATGCCCCTCTCCTGGCACAGATTCCCATTCATTTCCCTCCTCACCAGCAGCACGAGCTCGGCACAGACGTGTTTGGAGACGAAGGATGAAGTGGCTGGACAGGGCTCTGCGCTGCACCTGCTGGCTTGTCCCTGGCTTCCATCAGTGCCACTGCACTAAATCCACCCACAAAGGCTCGAAGGAAGGCAAAGGCAGCCAAGCCCAGGGAGGGCAAACAAGAAATCATTTACATCCCCCATAAATCGCGGCACGCCGTAACTCCTCGCACCTCAGCGCTCGGGGGCCACAGCTGACTGCAGAGGAGAAGGAGACCAGCAAGCCACAATTAAACCCTTATAACTCGTGAAGAAAACTACAGCAGAAGGCTGCCATGTGCAAATCCATGAGTATTTTTTCGAGCCCGATAATTATTTTTGTTGCGGCGACGAAAAACGGGCCCGTGTCAGCTGATGAATTAATGGGAAGGCCTGAAACAATTACTCCTTAAATACACAGAAGTCTCCCCAGTGTAAACACGCTCCCTTTTCTTGCAGATCCTCGTGGTACGAGGGCAGACGTTGCCCCATGACTTATTGGCTGCCCATGATGGAGCAGTAAATGCTGCCTGTTTGATGGCTGCAGCCTCATGCCTCGGATTTTACATGGCTCGATGGTGATTAATGCACAAACTGCCAACTGCAGCCAGAGGCTGAAACACAAGGCCACACTGTGAAACCTATGCTAATAGAGCACAATTTATATAAAAAAAGGGGGGAATGTAAATATGTAACTGATGCCAGAGCTGGATGCTTTGGCCAAGCTGGGACTGAGCTACATTGATTGTTCGGGAGGAACTTACACCCTAAAACCCACGCAGGCCTGATCTCAGACAGGCTCGGAAGGTGGATTCAAAACTTCATTTCTTCTGCTAAAGGGCTGTTTTCTTAAAATTTGCTTCAAGTGGAGCAGATGCCACTTGTAAGAGCTGCTCCATGTGTGTGTGGAGAGCTGGGCCCAGCTCAGGTCTCCTCAGGAGCACTGAGAGAAGCAGAGGCAGGAGGGATCTTGATCCACATCCCCCAGAGACCAACACTAAACCAAGGCCCTCCAGCTCATTCGTGTTTATTAGCAGCCTCCAGGGAGGGCAGGGGCTCTGGGAGGTGAAGACTGAGCTCCCTTCTCATGGCTCTGTGTTGGAACCCTGGAGGCTGAAAATTTCAGCCTTTCTGTGTTAAAAGGTGCTGACCCTCAGGCAAGCACCACATTTGACCTGAGGCCGTGGAACAGGCTCCCAAAACTGAGTGACAGCACGGGGGTTGTGGGTGTGGAGTTTGAATGGTATTGTGTGATCTCACAGGGTCAAGAACTTAGATTTAAGGTTTTAGTATATAGTAATACATGTGAGGCAAGATGGAGGATTTTGGAGGTCGTCCGGGTCCTTCTTCCGCATCTTCTTCTTCGTGGGTTTGGGTGGTTTTCTGTAATTGAGTGATAAAGGTCTGCATTGCAGGCCTTGGGTGGTGATTATTGGGTCAAAAATATAAATAATATAAGTGTCACCTCGTTATTAGGTGATTACCGCTTAAATAACCTTGGAAAGAGTTAGAAGCTCTCTGTTTTTCCTTTGTTTTCTAACTTGCTAGTTAGAGCTCACAGCTCTTGAGTCTGTAAATAGATAAGAAATAACAAACATCCAAGTACAAACACCAAGCCACGTTTCCTGTGTATTAATCCCAACCTCAGTAGAGAGAAAAAGAACCAGAACCATCACAGCTCTGGGTTGGGTTTCAATCACAGCACGGGCTGTCCTTGTCCTGCCCCTTGTCCTGCCCCTTGTTCTGCCTCTTGTCCTGCCCTCGTGGCACTTCTGATCCAAGCCGTCCTCACTGCAGCCAACAAAAGCAATTATGCAGGTAATTAGTCTGCACAAAAGGTTTACAGCAATGCTTCAGAGGTTTCTTTTTAATCCCTTCATTGATAGAAGGAGTTAATTGATTTAGCCACAGTCACAACTTATTCAAGAAAATTTCCTAAATCCAAGGTGCAGCAGGATCTTCTAGATTCAGGTACTCACTAACATCAAGAAAAATTAAATCCAAACTTTACCAAATTTATTTTTACTGCTGCTTTTGGGGGGGATCTTAAGTTTCATCAGTGGCTGAAGCGTGGTCCTGCACTGCATTCCCCACGATTTCCAAGGATATTCCAGGGAATCCCATCCCACCCCGGGCATGCAGAGCTCAGCACTGCCAGCCTCGTGCTGGCAGCCTAACAAACCCAAAGGTTTGACAAAATCAGTCTCCTGAACCCTTACATTGTGCAGCAATCCTTCTGCACTTCCCAAAAGCTCAGCTGGGGCTGGTTTTGTCGGTGCAAAAGGAGCCGCTTCTAAAAAACACAATTAAGACGTCGGCGAGCATTCACCTTAATTGCACCCAGCAGCACAAACGTCTGTGGGCTTCGTGACCCCGTAATGGCTTTGCCACAAAAAACCCAGCCCAGAGTCTCTAAAAGTTAATAGCCTGTACAATGGAAAATCAACAGGAGCAGGGCAGAGTCGGCTTGTTCAGCCCTAACTGCTTTAGCAGCCGCGGAAGCCTCACGGAAGGATAAACCACTGATGATTTTTTTATTAGCTCAACAAACAAGAAGCTCAGCATTTGGTGTAGTGCTACTGCAGAGCCACAGGGATTAGGTTTCAAAGCCGTGGCAACTGCCATGCTTTAAGGAACTCGTTAGGCTGGAAATGGATATGGGCTCCCTCTGGAAGGCAAGGCAATCCAAATAAACACGCTGAGCACGGCGGCACATCCAGATGAACTTCCAGGGGACCCCCTGTTCCTTCCCCAGGAGCAAAGCCCACAGCACTGCCAAGGATAATGAAATGCCGGGGTACCCCCTGTAATCTCTCCCTGAGGAGCAAAGCCCACAGCAGTGCCAGGGTTTGTGAGGTTCCAGGTGACCCCCTGTTATCTCTCCCTGAGGAGAAAAGCCCAGATCAGTGCTAGGGTTTAGGAAATTCCAAGGGACCCCCTGTTCCTTCCCCAGGAGCAAAGCCCACAGCAGTGTCAGAGTTTATGGAGTTCCAGGGGACCCCCTGCACTCTCTCCCTGAGGAGCAAAGCCCACAGCAGTGCCAGGGTTTGTGAGGTTCCAGGTGACCCCCTGTTATCTCTCCCTGAGGAGAAAAGCCCAGATCAGTGCCAGGGTTTAGGAACTTCAGGGAACCCCCTGTTCTCTCCCCAGGAGCAAATCCCACAGCAGTGCCAGGGATTTCTGTGGCTGCTCCCAATCCTTGTTCTCCAGCCTAAAGGAGAGCGGCAATCTAAGCTCAGCAGGTGATCAGAGTGAGCAGCTGCCAAAGTAAGCCGGGCCCAGGGTTAGTGCTGAGCTCAAATGCTCACACACACACACTCATTTCAGGGCTCCATTTCACTGCTGCTTCATTCCCACCCCTCAGCTCTGGCAGCATCCAGGGAGATTTTGTACGGACTATTTACAGGGCAAGGAAAACACTCCAAGCTTCTCCTTGAAGGCTCCGGAGCAAACATGACACCAGGAAATGGAGATGGTGGAATGGCCTGGAGAATTCTCCCTCATTTCCTAGGGAATATTTCCAGCCTGTTCCTCCAGCTTTCCTCCACTCATTTGTAACGAGTTCCCAAACCACTCCTTGTGGTCAAGCCAGATTTTTGTGCTGTTTGGCTTTTCAAGTTTCCCCAAAGTTCATTCCCAGGTCTTTTCCCCACACTGCCAGGAGCTTCAGCCTCTGCTTTGCCCCACTCACCATTGTGTGCAAAACCCCGTTTTACCAAGACAGAAAATCCTGATGGAGACCTTTCCCAAGTACAGTTCTGATCTTTTGAGGGAGGATTTTTTTGGGAGGATTCCTGCCTGAGAGATACAGAGCACTGATTGCCCAAAGTCTAAACACTCCGTCAGTGATAGGAGAAATATGTTGGAAATATGCTTTTTTTTTATTCTGGCAATTCCCTTATCATGTTCAGGATTCTGGTCAAATATCACAATCTAACACCTGTTTAATTTAAGTAAAAGTGCTGAAGTAACCAAACTCTTTTCCCTGTGGCATTAAAAGACTAAAATATTTCCACTGTTTAACACATGGATGTTCGAGGAATATTTGAACCTAATCCAGATTTTACTGAGATACTTAAAAAAACCAGCATCAGTTAATGATTTTGGATGCTGTTTCAAGTTTGTGCCTGTCTTTAATCCTCTTGAAGAACAGCACTGCCAAGCTGTGTATTTTCTCACCCAAATTCCCAAATTAATTAACACTGACAGAGGGTTTGTGTGCTTCTCTTACCCACAGTGTTTTTATAAGGCCAGGGATAGCAGATTAGAGCATTACAATCATCTTTAAAAAAATAGCTATTAAAGACTCAGGAGGGGCATAAGAGAAGAGATTTAAACCAAAAGAGAACAGGTTTAGATTAAAAATCAGGGAGAAATTGTTAGCTGTGAGGGTGGTGAGGCCCTGGCATGGTTTTCCCAGAGAAGCTGTGGCTGCTCTATCCCTCAAAGTGCCCAAGGCCAGGTTGCAGCAACCTGGGACAGTGGAATAGTGGGATAGTGGGATAGTGGGATAGTGGGACAGTGGGATAGTGGGACAGTGGGACAGTGGGATAGTGGGACCGTGGAAGGTGTCCCTGCCCATGGCAGGGGGTGGAACAGGATGAACTTTAAGGCCTCTTCCAACCCAAATCTGTCAGAGATTCTCTGATTTTTTCACCCCCTGCCATGGGCAGAGATGCCTTCCACTATCCCAGGTTGCTCCAAACCCCATAAAACTCAGCTTTGGACACTTCCAGGGATGAGGAGTCCACAACCTGTCAGAAATATTCTCAATTTATGCCAAAGGCAGGGTGAAAAATACCTGCAGTAGGTATTTTATGAAAAACCTGCCATGCTCACAAGAAGATGTGTTTAAACCAGGACTGGATTCCACAGGGAGGAGTATCCTGGGTAAAGGGATCAAATTATTCCTGCCACATCCAGGGACACTGGGATGCTCTAAAGCACGTCCCGTCTCTCAAAGCAAACACAGACAAACTGCAAATACCAATCATGCAGAAGTGTCTTTTTTCAGGCCATTTCTCAGCAGATTGGCTCTTGTCTGGAATGCCTGTGCTGGGCATGCTGAAGGTGGGAATCCTCGGGAGATGTGGTTCCCTCCAAACCACGGAGCAAATCGTGCCCTGTGATTTTGGTTTCCTTGCATTACTGCCTTGGAGCTTTGGGAGCATTGGATCCCTCCCCAAACACACTCCCACAGACACAGTGCACACACAGCTGAGCAGAGCCAGCTTTGGGGCTGGGATACACAATCTGGGATGCTGCCACATCCCCGGCAGCACAACCCAAACATCTCACTGGGAGCATTCCCAGTGTCCACTGAGAAGCATTTCCTGTGCCCAGAACCTCTGACTGCTGAGAAAGTCAGTTCATTTAATTTAATTATGTGACTGATGCAGAGAGTGTGGGGATTTTTACTCCACAGAAAGAAAGAGAGAGAGAGAGAGAAAAGAGAAAAAGAGAGAGAGAAAGAGAGAGAGAAAGAGAAAAAGAAAGAGAAAAAGAAAGAGAGAAAGAAAGAGAGAAAGAGAGAAAGAAAGAGAGAAAGAAAGAGAGAAAGAGAGAGAGGAAGGAAGGAAGGAAGGAAGGAAGGAAGGAAGGAAGGAAGAGAGAGAGAGAAAGATCCATGGGGTCTGGTAGTGCCACTATCCCTGAGTGCCACCATCCCTGAGTGCCACCATCCCAGACTTTGTGCCATGCCCAGAGAAGCTGCTCTCAGCTCCAGTGGATAAACACTGAGCTGCAGACACAGGATCTCAGCAATCTCAGCTTGTATCTATGGAAAGCAGCACAGGTGGGTTTACATTTCAAATAAATAAATACAAAACCACTTCAGAGCCCTTGGAAGTCAGCAGAGAGCTGCGTGGTGGGATTGGCCTCTCATGTGCTGGCTTCACAACAAAGTCCCAGCGGTCCCAAGTGTCACTGTGATGGGAAAGAGCCAGGCTGGAGAGAGACCAGGAGATTCCCTGCCCTGAGTGATTAAACTTGGAGCAAAACCAACAGACAGCGAGAGAAAAGAGGAATTTTCCCAGGGACATGTTTCATTTGAGCAGGGATTTCTCCTTAGCAATTAACTCTTAACAACAAATTAATCTTCGTGTGTCCCCTGCCCTGACTGCAGCCCCATGCAAAGGAGTGTCTGGTGGCACTGGGATCAAACAGACATCGAGGAATGTGCTGGAATTGTGACTGTTTCAATGATCCCTTGTGATGCTGCTGCCTTTATTCTGTGCAGAGTCAAACAGAACTCCAGGGAAGGGCAGTGTGGTTTTTCAAGAGGCACTTGGGGGCTCGCTGCTGCTCCCATTGAAGCCTCCAGAAAAAGCTGCCACTGAATTAGGAAACGCTGAGCACTTCTGAGAGCTGCACAAGTGCACCAGAAGTGCCTTGCAAAGCTATTAGCTCACAACCGCTCTCCGAGCTACAAGCAAGGAAAATAAAGGCAGCGAAGTAAAAGCAAAGCAAAGGCACAGAAATGTTTGAAAGCCCTTCCAAACCATCACAAGGCTGACAGCCTGCAGCCCCTTTCATCCTGCTGCAGGCCACTTCAGCGGCCTCCAGGATTTAATTAGATGGAATGTTTATTTACACAGCTCAGGAGAGGGGCTGGGCAGCCACCAGAGCCACCTCACTGAGGACTGAAAGAGTCGGGAGTTTGGCAGACTGCGACAGAAAATAAGGCCAGGACTGATGGAATTGGGAGTGATCCGGGCTGGTGGCGTGGGCGAGCAGCACGACTTTGAGTGACTCTTGGTTGGGAATTTTCTGGCACGTCGGGAACCTCCTGCTGTGACCTGAGAGACACAAAAGAACCACGGGAGCAAAACCCAGCGGCACCCACAGAGCCGGAGGGGCTGATCCCACCGCGGAGTTTGTGGGGAGTGAAACGGAATGGAATTAAACGGGATTAAATGAAATCCAAGGCCATGGATGGAGTTTGCTGGTGGCACCTTGATGAACTGCAGAGATTGTGAGCTCCTGCGAGCAGCTCAGCCCCGCCAAAGACGGAGCACAAGAATTGCTCAACTCCAGGATTTGCTTTGGCACAGGGCGGGGACACCGTGGCACCGCTCGTGTGTACTCAGCGATTTTAGAATCCCGGGATTTCTCCTGGAGATCTGATGAGAGCACTCGGCGCAGTTTCTGGCTGGGTCCAAAGCAGACAAATGAGGGAAATGAAGACTTTTGTTTTCACTGGGCTGTCAGTTCACATTTAGCAGCGGGGCTCGAGTTCCCTTGCTCAGTTATTATGTGAAAAATGACACAAGGTGCTGGGATTTCAGCAGTAACTCAGCCCCGAACCACCTTTTTTATTCACAAACATTTGTATTCCCCAAGAGGTGAATGTGGAAGGAGCTCTCCCTTCAGACTATTCAACCAGACTTGCAGCTGCCAGAGTATTTGAGCAGCAGCCCAAATTCATTCATCCATTTTTAAAGGTTTTGCTTTCATTGCCTCAGATGGAGGGAGCTGTGATTCAAAGGGCTGCTCTTCACTAAACCTGGCTTTAAGGATGCCTGTGGTCATACCCAGGCTAAGGGAGGCCCAGGGTTTGTCCAAAAAGGAGCAGAATTGGTGCTTTACTTCACTGATTCCTTCACTCAGCTCTGACAGGAGAAAAATCTGGCATTGCTGCAGAAATATCTGGCATTCTTTGCCATCCAGATTACAGAAAAGAAGGCTGGATTTAAGGAAATCATTTTAAACCCAGGGAGCTGCTGCACAAGAACAATTATTGTTGTACAAGAGCAATTATTGGCTGTTTCCTCGTGCTCATCTCCACCCTAAATGAGAAAATTCCTTAAGCAGAAGCAGACACTGGAGCAAAGGTTTTCTGTCTCTTTTCCACGCACTGCTGGAGCAGAGTCAGCTGGTGGCACAGAGAGGGGGGATCTGTCATGAAGAATGCTTTAAGTGGCATGGTGCAGGCTCTGGAAAACCCTACACAGACATTTTTTTGTTGAAAAAGGTCAGGGGAAAAAAAAAAAAAAAGGAGAAAGCTAATCCTTGAAAAATAATCTTCCTAATAAACAGAGAAGGAATCAGCACAGAGTTTGGGAACACCAGAGACAGCCCGAGAATGATCCTTTCTTTAGCAACATGTGACCTTCCACCTTAGTTCTTCCTTTATTAATCATTGACTTTCTGTCTTTGAGAGTGACAAAATGGCAAATACCCCCCGAAATAAAGGAAAATGGAGATGAGACCCACAGCAAAATGGTAATTTTAGCAAAATATCTGCCCTTCATCTGTGTTGAGGAGTTGTGACCCTGGTTTTGTGTCAGCAGCTCTCACATGAGGAGAAGTTCACCTTAAAATAACCTTCCACAGCCCCACAGCCTTCTGATATCTGACTGTACAACCACTTACTAACACAAGCCATGGGGAATACGTGTTTTAAATCCTGGGAAGGCAAATCAGTGTTTCCATCTTGCTTTTCCTATTGCACATTTCTGCACATTGGGAAACACGGCAAGCGAGCGATGCAAAGAATCTGCATAAAAATCCCAACGGCTGGTTAGTAACACAAAGAGAGGGAGGAAAAAAACCAATTAAAACAGGTCCAAAATTGGAGTGATAACTGCAGATCTAAACAAAAAAAAAGAGATTTAGTTGAAGATGAGAAAAAAAACCCCAACCTGCAAACCAGATTATACAACTTTTGTGCCAAATGCCTCATTTTGGAATGAAATCAGCACTGACTGCTGAAAACCCTGCACGGTCCAAGGCCCAAGTGAGCTCCAGAGAGATCTGGCACCCCAAATCCCCAGCAAGGATGATTTATAACCTCACTTTGTAATTGCCCCCTTGGAGCAGGCCCCATTTTGAACCCTTTCCTAACGAGCTGATTTGGGGCTGGAATTCTCCTAACGCCGCCTGGCAAAAGTTGGAAGTGAAAATCTTTTAAGAGTGTTCAATTTTTAAAAGATTTACTGGGAACATAATAGCAAATATGGTTGGAATCAGGAGCCAAAGGGTTTGTTGGTTTGGTTTTTTTTCAGCCTGGAGAGAGCAAGTAGTCTGTTGTTCCTTACATCTGGAACAGTAGTAATCTATTCCTTAAGCCTGAGCAATCAAATTACTCTAATTTTCTGTTGTCTTGGCTTGAATAAATATTTTCAAGACAAGTTATGTTAAAAATATGCACACGCCGACTGCACAGTGAAATGTGCTTAACATCTGTGCTGCACTTCAGTGGGGCAAGATGGAAAGGTATCCCAATGGAAAGGGACTGCAGAAAAATCACTCCCTTTCCACTGGAATTAATAACCCACTAAAGAACAACTGGTGGACAAAATAGGGGGATTTAAATGAATGATGGAGAAATAGATATAGAAATAGAATGTAGAGAACTAGGGAGAAAATAGGTATAGGAATGGGGGGAAATTAGGAGAAAATTAGACTTAAAGGGAGGTTGGGATTCCTGTGGCAGCTGCACAAGAATAAATCTCAAAGGGGTGCTGGGCTGAAAATAAAAATTTTCCATCATTTCATGGGATCCAGCTCTGGTTGGGCTGACTGGGCAACAGGGAAAAAAAAAAGTGAGAAAAATTTTAGGAGTTTTCTACCTCTGGAATCCCCTCACAGCATTTGCAGGTCTCACTCCTCATGTGAGGAAGGGATTTGGGTTTTTAGGAAAAAAATGGAAAATTGGGACTTTCTCATTGCACTTCCGAGAACTGAAAATTTCTGAGACATTGAGTGAAAAAAACAAGGGGCAATAATTACAATTCTTCTTCAATGATAATTAATTCTGGCCAAAAAGCAGCAGGAAGGAAATGCAGTGGGAAATGCTCCCTCTTTTCCAGCAGATGGGAAAGCACAGGCTGCGAGGCTCTGACCCTGAGCCCCTCCAAGGGCAGGGGATGAGGGAAAAACTGTGTCACATCTGGGATCAAAGCCCCATGTGCTTCTCATTTTCCCCCCTCTGCACCAGGGACGGGCTGACAGGGAACAGCACTTCCAGTCTGAAACAGGTCACTAAAGGAGAAGTTATTTTTCATTTCCAAGGCCCCACTTACATTCCAGCGGGAGGAAGAAATTGAAGGCACTTAACTCTTTTTCTCTAAAGCAGTTTTTCCCTGCCATGACTTTCTCCTGCAATATCAGGACACGGGGAATAGATCTGGGATGAAGATCTTTTTCAAAGAATTCTCTTTCAAAGAATTGTCTTCTGCCATTTTCCATCTGAAGAAGTCAAGACTCGGAATGGTTTTTTTCCCCTAATGGGCAGAGCCTGGTGGAGTGGGAAGCTCTGGGTTGGAATGCAGATGTGCACCTCTGCAGGTGTTTATTCCTGCTGTGCAGGTTTAAAAAAATAAAGGGTCGATGGTCTCCCTTCAACCTAAAATCTTAAAATTGGTTTAAAGTCTCGGCATTTTGAAAGCCTTTGCCCTCTCCTGCTCTCCCATTTAGATGTTTGAGTTGCCACCACAATTCCAAGCTCCTTCCTACAAACACAAATGTGGCTTTGCCGTCAACTTCTGGACCAGCATTCCAGCAAAACATCAGGAAACCCAAAATACCCCTGGAGTTGGAACCCTTCTCACTGATGTCCTTGCTGCTGCTCAGATCCACATTCCCAGAGCAGAGGGAGGGGAGGGGATGAGAAAAGCCAAGAGTCTGTGCTTTGAAGAGAGAATTATGTCTGTTGAGATAGAGAGTAATTGATGTTGAAAATGCACCAATAAATTAATATCACAGCAAAGCCCAATCCCAGGATTTATGGGAAGCCAATCCAGGCCCTTTGGTAAACAGACCTGAAGTGCAGACGATCGGGGAGGATAAGAAATACAGAAGCTTGGGTTGCTTCCAACTGAGCAGATTAATGTCAATATTTAAGAAAGCCCCAGAGAAAAGGGAAAAAAAAAAAACAAAATTCAGCCATCTGAAAGAAAATATTGTATCGTGCCAGGGCTGGAGGATTATCCAAAGAGCAGAATTTCACCCTGCTGCTCTTGATGTGTTTGAGTCCATCTGATGGCCTGGAAGTGCCTCTCTTTGGGAAGAGTGAGGCTGGAAGTGCTCACCTTTGGAATTTTTGGAGGTTGGAGTGGCGTCCTAAAGATTATTGAAATCAAGTTGTACTGAGAGATGAGAGGAAAGAGCACTGAACCCAATTTCATCATTTTGGGCACAGCTTGGGCAAGTTCTAAGGTTTTGAGGAAAGCCAAAGTGGGTTCCCACATCCCGGTTTTCCAGTGGCTGTTGTGTGGATTCCTGCATTTATCCCAGGTTCCTTCAGTTCCTGGGTGCTCCACATTGTCTTCAGCTTTTCAATGTGGAGTATTTTATTTTAATACACAGTTTCACACCCTGCTCCACAATGTGTGGAAAGGATTAAAAAATTCTATGTGAACCTATTCAGACAATATTTAAACTCCTTCATTTCTCCTTTCTTAAGGAATTTCTCAAATATTTCATTTCTCATTTCTGCTCTTTGAAACACACCACAGCTTTGAAAGCAGCTGGCTATCATTTTATTTTTCTGGTTTTATTTTGCTAATATCTTTGTTTAATTGGGGCTGAGCTGAGCTAATTCTCTGTAACTGATCTGGGTATCATTTAACTCCTGTGGGTGTAAACTTTCCCCCTTAAGACAATTTTAAAATTGTATTTCTAATCCTCTTATCTCACCCCTATATCATCCATCTTGCTTGTAGGTTTTCTGGAGAGAATGATTTAATTATGAATGGATTCTTTTCCATTTGGATTTGTTTATTTTTAGGAGAGATAAGTTATCTTCCTCTCCATGAGAGACAGCAATTAAAATATTTCTAATTATAAATTTGAGAGTGGTGGAATTCCAAGGACTTCACTGATTGTTTGCTGGGGTGGCAGAAATAGGACTGATGGAATCATATTGGAAATTTGATGAGCCTGTGAATTTGAATATCTCGATGAAGGGATAGGAGCAGGAAAAGTAAGAGAATTGCAGAATTTGTGGAATAAATCCCAGAGAGCCTGTGGAGAATTACTGAGTATGAGCCAAAGCAATGTCGTGAGGGGCCCCACATCAAGCTGTGCCCACTTTTTTCCCTTTTTAAGAGTTGTGGTTTTATTTGGAACCTCTTGTGAGTCCAAAAGAGGTTTCTGCTCTGTGCTCCTGGATGGGGCTCCTGCCTTGGCATCTGAGGGGAAATCCCAATTTTCCACCTTCACCTGGTGCCCACAAAGAACCAACACCCCACCAGCAGCACTGGCCACCAAAAGCTCTGGAACAGAGTGGGAATCTTATTCCCAGCCCACACCAAGGTTTTCCCAGGGCAAACATTTCCCTGGATGTGAAATTCCCTTCAGTTTCTCGGAGTTGTTTTCCAGCTGGAGATGCTGTTTTTGCTGGTGCCATCGTTCCATGAATCCACTGGCCACACTCTGATAATCCCTCCCTTCAAAGCTTGGGAAGGGAGAGCAGCTGGAGCAAGGGCTGGCCAGCAAAAAGGGCTTCCAAGTTTCCAAGCTGGCTTCACTTGAAAAGGAGGATAAGCACGGCTGCACTGGCATTTGGGATTTACTGCAATGCCAATCCCGGCCATCCTCTGGAAAAACAACTCCAGGATGTTTTGTCTGCTTTTGCTGATACACCTTGAGGAAAGTTTGAGCCTTTTCAAGGTGCTGATGTATTAATTACATGGTGAAAACTTTTAGTTATTCATGGTTTCTTTCTCCAAAATAAAATTTAAAAAAAATAGGAATAAAAGCAGTATTTGTGTTGTTAATGGAAAAGGAATTTAAACAGGAACTTCTGGGACAAACTGTCTGCAGTTCTCCTATAATCAATATTTTTTCACATAAACAAGAACCTAGAAATAACTCATATTTATAAATACGAAGCATTTTGGAAGAGAGGCATGGACTGTGTGTGTCACAGCAGAGAAGATCCACGGATTTTCATTTAACATGGTCCATTTACCCAACAAATACACTGTGAGAAGCTCATAAAACACAGAAATATGGACAGGGAGTCACAAGAATTCTTCCCTTCAAGCTCAGGAACTTGGGATCATCCTTGGCATTCAGGCTGGGTTTTTGTGGTTCCAGTCCCTTTTTGATAGGGACCCTCTTACAGCTGAAGGTTTAAACACAAACTTAAGTCTCAACTCAACTAAACTTAACTTTAGTGAAGTTACTTAAAATCTCTGCTGGGCTGGGCCCTGGAATAAATTCAGAAAAATGGGTTTGAAGGGTTTTTGTTAAAGTTTTACTGGGTGCACAACACATTAAGTGTGCTTCATGTGCTTAATTAACATTCCTGCTAAGATTCCCTGCAAAGTTCAGCAATATGGGATTCTTCAAAGGACTGCCTTCAACCTTTGACCCTCCAGAGCATTTCTCAGGAGTTACAAGGATGGATAAACCATTAAAACCACTCCAAGTTGCTCCTTCCACAGTGAAATGTGTTGTACTGATCCGAGTGTCCCTCAGAGTTTGCTTTGAGGGAGAAAGAGCATCAAAAGGGACTTTGGTGATGGAAAAAAGGCCCTGGGAAGGTTCTTTATGGTGGGTGCCTTCCAGTGGAGGAGGGAAAGGTCTTCTGCTTCATCTGTGCCTCAGGGAAGTTATTCCATCCCTGGAAGCGTCCAGGGCCAGGCTGGATGGGGTTTGGAGCAGCCTGGGACAGTGGAAGGTGTCCCTGCCCATGGCAGGGGTGCAATGGGATGATCTTTAAGGTCCCTTCCAACCCAAACCATTCCATGATTTCATGATCTTATTCTCAATGGGGTTTCTGTGGCACACGGAGCACTCCCAGTGGTTGCCAAACCCTTCCCCTCACAGGGAGTCAGGAACTGTGGACATTCCACGGCACAAAATTGTCCTGTGCCAAAAAATAAGAACGAGCTTCTCCTGTTCACCTGGAGCGTTGGATTGTCCCATCCAGACACCTGCTTTTCAAGGGGCAACTTCAATCATGAGGAATCTTCTCCTTTTCCCTGCTGCCAAGAAGCAGCATCAGAAAAAAAATTCCAAATTCTAGGAATAAAAAGCATGGACAGGCCGCGGTGTCAGCACGGACTCGCTCCTGAGATGTCACATTTTCCTTGCTGTGAAATGTGCTGTGTGACAGATCCAACAGCACCAACTGCTCTTTGCCAGGGTATTTCAGGGGTGTGGGATGGTTTGAAGCCTTTGCCACCCTTCCTGCTGTGATGGTGGTGGCAGTCTCCAGCCAGCTGATCCCTCTCTGCCTCCACCTCAGCCGTCACCAGTGCCCTTCCCTCCCTGTGTGATCCCTTCTGGAAAGTTTCCAGTGTCCCTTGGTGACTGGGGTGACTTCAGCAGGGCTGGGATATGAATTACATTTTATTGAATGTCACGCTGAAGTGCTCAGGCACTGAGGCACAGCCTATTAGTAGCTTTAAGATTTCAGTGTTTTGGTGGGAAGGCTTCAAAACTGAAGTATGTTTTCTTTGGCCAAAGCTGCACCATTAGATGCAGTTTCTCCTGACATTTTCAGAATTGTTTTATGGCTGTTTCCATGGAGGTCGAGAAGGAAATGACTGTTCCAGGAATGCTTCGATAGCATCCACTGGCAACACAAAAGGCTGAGTTATGGAGCTGCACTCTGGCCAGGCTGATGGTGTGATGATTAACAAGTTGTGCTGCCACCAGGGCCCCGAGCCGGGAATGCTGCTGGGAATACCCTTCCTAAGCCCAGCTCCAGTGATTGATCCAGCATCTTCCACTTCATACATTTCCCTGCATGCCCAATTATCAGATTTTCTCCCTCTCTGTTTCATCAGTCACAGTCATTATTTGCATTGTTTCCCTACCAGCTGCCAGACTTCCAGAGATCAAACGATGAAACCCCCCCAGCTCCTTTTTTTATTTTATTTTAAAGAAAGTGACTCTGCTTAAGACTTCCCTTAAGAATGGGGATTGTAAATTTATTACCTTCACTTGCTCTGAGGAAGCTGTTAAAGGCATCAGGAAGCAGCCAGATAACCAAGGCCATAAAATACTTTAGAAATTAATGAATGAAAGATGGGCTGAAGCCACAAAGTGTGGGTCTGGTTCTGGTTTTTGAACTTGTGCAGAGTTCACAGATGCTCACGGGCACGGCTTTTATTCCAGAGAGTAAAGCACCAGTGCTCAAGTTTAGAGCAGAATCCAACTTTTCCCAAAGCTCAGAGTTATCCCAAATCCTTGGGTTTTGTTCTGGTACATGGCTGAAATGAATGAGAAATGCTGTGAGCTGGGAATTGCTGCAGCTGCCTTTTGTCAAGCATTTCCTGAGACAAGGCTGGAGAAAATATCCCTGGTGCTGCTGCCACCAGAATTGCCTGCCTGAGAGAGCATGCTGAGAGAGAATGGGATTCATCCCTGGCTAAAATAATCCAGGATCTGAATGGATAAACCACAGGAAGGGGAATGGATGGAGCAGTGGTCAGGCAAAATGATGGATGTAAAAGCAGTGCCCACCCTTTAGTCCTGAGCTGGGCCCTCCAAGAGCACCTTTCCCAAAATCAGGAGAGAATTTGAAGTCTTACCCAAGTTCTGCTGAATTCAGAGAATTCTCTACTGATGTCACAGAATTAGAGAATCCCAGACTGGTTTGGGTTGGGAGATATCTTAAAAGATCATCCTGTTCCACCCCTGCCATGGCAGGAACACCTTCCACTGTCCCAGGCTGCTGCAAGCCCTGTCCACCCTGGCCTTGGGCACTGCCAGGGATCCAGGGGCAGCCACAGCTCCTCAACAGTTTAAACAGATTCCTTGAACTTGAAATCTGTTTTTTTTTCAACCTGGTGCCTCTATTGACACCTTTTGTTTGGACAGGGAGAAATAAAGTCTTTGTGCCTCTCCCTGTCTCATCATTCAGAAAGAGAAATACCCCGGAGGAAAGGATGAGGGAGGAGAGAGCTCAGGGACATCCCACACCAGATGTGTTCAACCCATCACACTTCCCTACATTCCCACCCCCTGAAGGTGCAAGGGAAAGAAAATTCCCTTTTTTAGAATAAAACACTTTTTTGTTTCTTTTCCACACCTCCACAGCAGCACAAGACTCATTATTCATTTTTCTTCTCCAGTTCCTCTGTCTCCCAGCTCTGCTGGCAAACTGGGAATTGCCCACTGCAGATGCTCCCAGTTTCCCTAAGCACAGTCCATGGGACCAGCAGGGACAGGCATGGACCACCCACAGCCCAACAGGGCAACTAAAACAGTTTCTTACATCCAAAAAATAATGTTCCAGAACTATCTGATGTATTTTTAGCCTCTTTTAAGGCACTTCAGCAGCTGGGAACAAGGTGGGAAGCCAGAACCGTGAGCCAAGATCCAAAATCCATTGAAGGCTTTTCCATGGACTGGCTTTGGATCAGGATTGCTCCAGCTCAGAGATCTTCCACTAAACCCATTTGGGGATTATATTCATGGTTTCCTTCACATTTCATACGGTGAGTTTTAAAGAATTGCACCCAACAAACATTCTAGGAAATGAAGATTTATTTACAGAAAAACCTGTGTAAGAATAAATCTTATCCTTAAATGTGCAGAGGATGGAGATGAGAAGAATTATTTTACACTTTATAGTGCCTTGAGCTGTAATTTTATTTATAGCATCTATTTGAACTGAGGTTGTCTCAGAGAGGGGAAAGGACAGCTCAGCTCCAGCTTTAGATAATAGGTCAGGTTTTCCAAGCACTATCTGAGGTTTTTAAACTGAAATTAAATACCAGGCTCCATTCTGGCCCTCTCCACTCTTTAAGAATAATTACAGAAATAAAAGACTTGTTATTAAATCACTGAAATTTGGAATACAAACTCAAGGAAAAAAATTGTAAAAGTAAAAAGAATTCAGATCAAACTAAAAATCACATTTTTCATGAAGCTTGGATTGGGCTGCAATATGAGAGTATGGAGTATGAGGGTTAAAGGGAATATTGGGAAGGAATTATTCCCTGTGAAGGTGGGAAGGAGATGGAATTCCCAGAGAAATCAAGGCCAGGCTGGGCTGGGCTTGGAGCAGCCTGGGACAGACCCAAATCAGAATCAGTCTGAGATTTTCAAGCAGCTCATGAAGTGCATGGTGGGCTCTCTGTAATTAGTCTGATTTGTTTAATTACCACATTGACACAAGGCATCCTTAGGGATTCCACTCCCACAGTGACTGCTCGTTATTCCCAGATTTTGCACAGAGTCCCAGCATTAACCCCAGCCACGTGCACCACTTGCAGAAAAAGGAGCAGCACCATTTTCCTGATAGTCAACAGTCACAAAAATTTTGTGAGGCAACTCATCATCCCCACCCTAAAAGAGATTTCCAGGCTGCCCACACCAGCAGCACAATAATTCATATTTAGGGGGAAAAAAAATTCCCCCGAACTAAGGAGGATGCTTATTTTTCCATCTGAAAAAAATTCAAATAAAATCGCTGTGAGACTGAATCAAGTGGTCAAATGGTTTAGCCAAAGTTGTTACAAGAAACCACCTCCTCAAGCTAATTCCTTGCTGAGACAGAAGCCATTCTAACGCTCCAACAATGAGCTTTTTGGCAGCACATGCTCTGGAAATAACTGTCCATTCTCCTGGCAGCCTCCTTCCTGGATTTTTTTTTTTTCCCCCTTAAATCCCATGAATGAAGGATTACCAGGATTTATGTAGCTATTTAATACCCCCAGGAAAGAAAAAGCACACAGCACAGGAAGAGAAACAACAGGTAGAGAATGGATCGATCATAATTTAAGTTCAACTCGCCAATAAATTTATCCTGACACTGACTGATAAATGTCAGGGCTATTTGAACTTGTTTCCTGGATTGTGAAAATTGTCCTGCAGCTGCTTCCTCTGGCTGGATTTTAGGGAGCCAAGCCAACAAGAAGCACAAATCAGAAGAATTGATAACAATTCACCCCGTTTGCATCACAAAAAGTTTTGATTGGGGTTTGGAGAAGTCAGGATTAAATGCCACTTGTCTGGCTGGATGTTCATATTCCTGGATGGTTTTAAAATATTTTTATATCATTTTAAAGGGTAATTCTTTATATATATATCGCTGATTTAACCAGTTAAAAGTTAATTATTCCAATTTCTTGTTGAGTCAAGCAGAGCTGAGAAAACTCAGCTGTTTCTGGCTGTGACTGCAGGGTTGGATCCACTTCCCCAAGAAATGCCGTGAACACTGAATGCTCCTTTATCACCTGAACTAAACCCCCTTTTCATCCTGACCGATGGGACCTATCCCACCCATCCCTTCTCCTCCCCGCCCTCCAGGGCTGTGCTAATCCACCCCATCCACGGCAGCTCTGCTTTATCAAACTGCGGAGGGCGTTCAGCAGCTTCAATCCCCGTGCCAGCAGGAATTGGGGAGCCTCTGTGACCCTCTGGAAAACCTCTGGAGCTTTTGGGAACAGTGGGGTCAGTGTGACCGGCCCGGGGCTCAGCGCTGTCCCCACCCCACTGATAACAAAGGCGCGTTTGTGGGATCCCGGCACGGCAGGGATGGAAGGAGGATTTCTGGAATAGACCCACAGGCAGCTCCTTCCACGCATGAGAGGAGAGGGATGGGAGCACACAAAGTCATTTGTTTGGGAAGTTAATGAGGAGATGATGAAGGCTGAGCCAGCAAAGGCAGGGCATCATCCCCTGCTCAGCCCAGGAAATCTGAGAGGGAGAAGGGGAAAAAAAGGGGAAAGGGGAAAAGGGGAAAGGGAAAAGAAGAGAAAAGGAAAAAAAAGGGGGAGAAAGGGGAAAAGGGGAAAGGGAAAAAGAGGGGAAAGGGTAAAGGGAAAAAGGGGGAAAGGGAGAGAAGAGAGGAGAGGAAAGAAGAGAAGAGAAGAGAAGAGAAGAGAAGAGAAGAGAAGAGAAGAGAAGAGAAGAGAAGAGAAGAGAAGAGACTTGTCTTGGATGCAGCTGAGGAAAGCACATGGAGAGGATGGAGCTGAGCAAAGTGAGGCTGAACAATTAATTTTTGCCCCACTGCAGCATCCCAGCCCTATTTAACCCCTTCTGGGCTGGCTCTGTACTCCCCAAGGAGCAGAAGGACTTTCTGAGGAAATTCCTGCCTGCTGATACAAATGGGTGGATAAAGGAGAGAAATCCTCCCTGTGCTGTGACAGAACTGTGAGCTCAGCCCTGACAACCACCCCAGAGCCTCCATAGAGGCAAAAAGTGCTTTTCAAATGCTCTAGATGTGAAAAGGGCTTTCCATTTGAGGCTGCAGTGGATGCCACGAGGAATAAATCCCTAGGAAAGCCAGCTCATGGCTCACACTGGGTTTTATTTCACATTGCTCATGCTGGACAATTCGTGGAGGAGGGAATAGTTCAGCCAGGCCAGAAGAGAAGAGCAGTGAGCTCTGGTGATTCCCTGGCTCCAGCTGAAACCCAGCAAGGGCTGGGGGATGCTGGCTCCAAAGGAGGCCACCCTGGTGTCCTTATCACTGATCCCCACTGCTGCCAAGGGTTCCTGGAGAGCAGGAGCACAGCAGGGGATGGAGAGGTTTGGGGTATTGTTTTTGTTCCTTCAAACCCCATTAACTGCAGTGGTGTCTGTCAGCCTGTGCAGATGAGGAGCACAAACCTCCACGTGACAGCTCTTCTGTTCCTATATTTATATGTTTTTACAGGTAATAGATGCTTAAACCCTCATCCTGTCTAACAGCAAAGAGATGAATGCTGGAAAAAGTCCCTCTGGGGGTCATCTGGGCCTGGAAATTTTAAGTGATTTTAAGAAAAAGAGGAAAAGGATATTTTCTGCAGTAAATTTCAGGCTATTTTACATACAGAATCAGGGAATATCCTGACAGATGAGATTTGAAGTTTTTGAGTCCAATAAGAGAGATGGAATGATCAAACCCTGGGATCAAAGCAGGGGGAAGATGGATGCTGGTTTCATTTCCCTACAATGCACAGGCTGTTGCAGAGGGAGCTGGGGGAGGGACGGAGCCCGTGTCACATTCCCTGAGCGCTGCCCTTGGAGGAGCTGGGCTGGAGGTGCTCACTTTTCATGTCCCAACGGGGTTTGGAGCAAGGCTTCAAACCATCCTTTGATCTGCTGCAGCCCCAGCCGGGTTTGGATGCTCCACAGTTTGACTCCAACCTCTTTGAAGATTGGGGTTTGCTGCCTAAAGAGCTCATCTGCTTTTGAATGGTTCTTCTGGCTGAAGCCACTCCACCTTCAGGTGACAATGTGTGGTTTTGAACCTAAAACCAACAAATCAGGGTTGGATTGTGTGGATTCTGCCCTGCTGGGGAGTAAGAGGTTAAATCCCTCTCCATTTTAACTGGATCCAACACTCCTAGTTAACATTAGAAAAAGGAACGGGCATGCTGTGCTCTAATAAATTTTTTCTTGGCTCCCTTCTCTTTGAATCTTGCGGAGGGGGAAGACAGAGAGAGAGAGAGACAGATTAACTATTTGGGCTGAGTGCTTTTTAAATTGTCAAAAAGCTTCCAAAATGCATGAGCTTGCTGTCCTGACAGCCCCAGTGACGCAGGTCAGACCCTCGGGGTCTCTGAGACTCACATCAGCCCATCCAAGGATGTCAGAATCTCATTTAACACCTTATAAAAAGCCCCAAAGTGGTGACATGGTCAGACCTGGCCAGAAGAATGCTTTTCAGTTTGTTTAATCAACAATTGCTGGTTAACCTGGCAACAAGCATGGAGTGAAATCATGTTGAAACTTCGGTGAACCAGTCTGAGTGTCTCACTTTGACCCCTCTTCTGTTGGGAAATCAGCAACATTGCCATCTACTCCTGCCCCTTCCCTGTGCAAAATTATTCCCTCCTGCACCCTGAAAAGTTTATTCCATGTTGTTGCAGCTAAACCAAGCCCAGAGTTCCCACCACCTTAACTTTTACAGTTAATCCTCGAGGCTACCAAATCCTGCAAGGAGGATTTTTCATCCCTGACTCTTGCTCTGCGTTTTCCATTTCTCAGTTTCACCCAGCACTGCCTTGGACTACGTTAAAACAGCTCCTCTCTTCCCTTAGTTGTTTTTTTTTTTTCCTTTTTTTCCAACACCGCCCACTTCAAGGGAATCAGCGCTTCCCACAGAGCTGAGCTTGGAGGGGAGAATGTGGCATCTGAAATGACACCATGTGGTAACCATTAGCAAAGGCTGAATCATAATAATTAGAAATATTCTTGGAGGTAACACATCCCTGTACATCCCTTCCCGCTCTCCAAGTCCTTGGAGTGCTGGAAAACTGCGTGGCCTTGAGGCTGGGGGACAGGTGTTGATTTGGGGGGGTTTATTTGATTCATTTCTTTCATTCAAAGGAGTTTCTCAGAGCTTCAACACAGATTTGGGGAGTCTTTTAAGGAAAAAGAGAAAAAAATATGTTTTCTGGAGTAAATTTCAGGATATTTTACATACAGAATCTGGGAATATCCTAAGTTGGAAGGGATTCATGAGGATCATCCAGTCCAATTTCTGGTCCTGCCCAGGGCACCCCAGAATCCCGCCCTGGGCATCCCTGGGAGTGGTATCCAAGCTCTCCTGGAGCTCTGGCAGCCTCGGGGCTGGGACCATGCCCTGGGGAGCCTGGGCAGTGCCCAGCACCCTCTGGAGGAAGAACCTTTGACAAAATCCAGCCTAAACCTCCCCTGGCACAGCTCCAGCCATTCCTTTGGGTTTGTTTATTGTTTATATCCATCACTTTATTTATAGTTTACATTTATTTATAGTACAGTATCACCCCAAAGCATGTGATCGTATCACCCCAAATCTATTAGCTCATGTTTATTTATAGTTCAAATATCCCACTTCTGAGCATGTCTAAAGGCATTAGTAAGACTGCAGTATAATCTCCTTTTTCCTTCCTTCCTCCAGAATTTAGCTTGGAAATTTTGGTGTTCTCCTGGGCTGATCACCTACCTGCTAATCCAATTCCCAAATCAAGGCCTGGCACCTGACCAAAACACAGCAAACCCACAGGATGTTAAAATGCAGTGTTTCAGGAGGGGAAGAAAAATATTAAAAGGTTGGGATCCAAAACTCTCCTGCTCAAGTGGCAGAAGGATTCCCCCAGAACTCCCAGGAAGAGAAGAGGCTCCATCACAACGTTCCATGGAGAAGCAAACACTAAAGGATGTGCTGAACCCACGTTGTCCTCAGCCAGGAATTCAGAGAGTTAAAAAACCCACTGGGGCAGTAGAAACCTTCATTCCTGGCTTCCCAAATCCCAGTGGCCAAGAGCACAAAAAGCTCATTCAGCTGCTCATTTCTCAACAGAGTCTAATCAAGAGGGGCTGTGGAGTGGCACAGGCTTGCTGAGAGAGAATGGCAGGGAGAGAGGAGAGGTGCCTGAATAATAACATTTAATAGCTTTGAAACTTGAGAGTTACCTCCAAAATAAAGCCATGGCTGGGAACAATGGTATTCCAGAAGCTCCTCACTGAATGACTGAATGCATTGTTTAAATCCACGGGACATTTTATTATCAATAACTGGTGGTGGTGTTCAGTAACGCTGAGGTTTGAAAAGTCTCCTCAGTGGAGCGATATTGTTGAAATATTTATCTTTCACTATTTTTTTGGATTTTAATTTTAATGCTCTGTTTAGCTGACAAATGAGATTTGAGGTTTTTGAGTACAATAATCTGGTGTATTCACCTCAGAGCTTTTCTTTTACAGCTTCTCCAGCCAGCTGGAGCTCTCCCTTCTGCAGGATCTGTGAGGGATGGATGGAAAACAAATGCAGAAACCTCTGGAGTTAACAGCCACCACAGCCACCCTGTCTTTATCAAGACTGTGCATTTTGGGCTACGCCAAGTGTTAATAAAAACAAATGCACACCTCCAGGCTCTCTTTAAATGCAGAGTTTAAGAGCAAAAGTAAACTGCAGCCACTTCTGTTATCTGAGGGGTGTCACACGGGGCTCTGAAATAATCAGAATGAACCTGGAAAGTCTTGGAAGTAAAACTGCCTAAAGCTAATTCAACAAAGTGAAATGAGTGCTTTGAAAGTCTTTACATCCTCGAGGATTTCAGCCTCCTGCACGGCAGCATCCCCACGCTGAGGCTCCCAGGGTTCATTTCCCTACAAGTCCTAAAGCTCCTCCAGTCCCGGCTCACGTTACGGGGTTGTGTGGTGGAGCCTGGGCCGTGCCAAGAAAACGTCTTCAGCTTTCCTCTGACAAATATGGCAATGATCAACCCCAAGCGTGATGGGGAGCTTGATTGTGTTTAAAGCAATTTAACATGTTGCAACAACGTGGTGCTCGACGCTGCTCCGTGAAGCCACGCCGGGATCCGGCGGCCTGGAAAGGCCGGGGCTGTGGGCCTGGCCCACAAACCTGATCCACAGCAGCAACGTTCACCTTGTGACTCATCTCCCTGAGGTAAAGATAATGGATGGAGAGGAAAAACTGAGAGGCTGCTTACAAAACTTGGCTCCAGCAGAGCAGTTCAGCATCTGGGGCTTTGCTGTGAGGCGGCGAAAAGCGATGCCCGACCTCAGCTGCCACTCCAGGGCCCCAGAAACTTCCATGTTCTCAGAGATTGCTGCAGGACACCAAAAAGGGACTGTTCCTTTGATAAATTCTGCCAGAGTGATTTCCTCTTGCCAAACATCTCCCTGCAGAAGGCAGGTAGAGCCACAGCCACCACTCCAGAAGATTCCATGAGTTGGGGTTGAGGATTTGGGTTCAGCTCCCCAAACACTTCCACTCCAACCACTCCTGCACAGCAAAGGGTTGAACATATTCCCAAAAATCACCTTCCCTTGTGTGAGGGGAGCTGTGACAGCATCAGACCAGAGATGGCATCAGCTGGGGTTCATTTGCATCACAGAATCCCAAAATGCTTTGGGTTGGAAGGGACTTTAAAGATCATCTCCTTTCACTATCCCAGGAATCATTTGATAATGATAATGATAATGATAATGACAATTCACTCCTGCTTTTTTTTTTAATATCCAGGACACATTAAAACCACATAAATGTACTTTACAATAGCGAGCAGTGCAATACAATGGCAAAGATAACAACTTGGGAATAATTTGTAGATCAGCGACCACAAAAGCCCTGCAAATAACAGCTGCTGTATTTACATGTCAACAGATTGGATATTCCCTGATGATCCAGATAAACAACTCCACGTCTCTGGGAAACAAACAGGCACGTGAGATGCAAAGCAAACAAAACCACAAAAGACCAAAGGATGCCAAAGGGAGCTCTGAAGGCATTCCCAGGGCTGCCAGAGCAGGTATGCCAAAGGGAAATCCAGTTAAGAGTTCATGAGGATGTAACTGCTCCAAAGCACTGCAAACCCCGAATCACCTGGGACTTTTCAGGGACAGCAGAGGCCTCTCCCTCATTTTCCACAATATTATAAGAGCACACCAGTAAATTATTCTCTGTGGGAAAAAAAAGTCATTTTCCTCGTTTCAAGCCGTGCTGGTCCACAGAGGACATTTCCCATCACTCAATCCATACTTTTAAAGCTGTGGATTCCAAACCTTGTTGCTACTTCCTTGGAGCCTCTCCATCAAACTTTTATGTGGACAGATTCCTGAATTCCTGATTCCTCCCTCTGTACTACAAATAGGGTTTGCTGACGAGTTGTTAGAAATTATCCATTTAAAAATCCAAGTAAAGGTTCCTGTCAATCCTGACAGTGGTTTCAAGTTTTAGAAGATGAAGCCAGAGAGTTGCACCAGGGACAGCTGTTCCTGTTGGCACCACAGGCTGTGTCCTGAGGAACCACAAACCATTTGAACACTTTGAGTTTGGGTTGGAAAACCTATAAAAGCATGACCAGACACCTGGAAAGGGGCCCTGTTTCTAAAAATTGTCCAAAAACCCCTGGAAGGGGTTTTGCACTGCAAAATAGATAATTTCCAACAACTTCTTCAAACCTGTCCTTGGAGCTGTGAATTCAGCTGATGTGTGGCACAAACTTCACTGAAATCAGTTTAAAAAGTGAGCAGCCCTCTAAGAAACAGCCTTTAAATTACGACTGCAGATATACTTAAATCATTGAAAGTCTGTTTAATGTTTGAAGTAAATGAAAATAGAGAGGGAAGATGTCACTCCAGCATTGCACAGGATGTCTGTGTGAGATGCTCATCACCTTGGTGGTTTAGCTGACATTCTAGCACAGACTAAATGTCACTCCAAAATCTTCACACGAAGATTTGTAGGGAAAGCATCAGCCCTGGTTTGTTTTCCCCACCTTGATTCTGCAAACTGATTTTTCTCGAGGAGTTCAACATCTCTTTGTAGATATAAAAGCTCTTTTTGAGGGGAGGAAAAACATAAAAGCACAGCCTGAGAGCTATCAAAGTTGAAGTTGAGCTTTGTACTGCGAGGATCTGACCTATTCCCTCAGTTATAGACCTAATCAATCTCACTATCTCCCACCACAGATCCATCAGGGCAGCACCTTATCTCTGCATCAGGCAAGAAAAAAGGCAGAGGCAGTTCTCAGGAAATACTTTCCCTCTCCCTGATCCATGTGCTGTGCATAGCTGGAATACCAGCACTGATAATAAGCTGGACACTCGTGAGTCCCATGTACACTTAATCACTCATTTCCTCCCCTGACTAAGAATAATACCGGCATTTTCCCCTCCTTCCTCGCAGACACCTGGCACACAGCCAGGGAGTGCCACTGCTGGGGGACCTCAGAGGGATGGGGAAGGCTGATGGGAACATTATTGCTCCCTGCACAAGTGATGGAGAGACAATTCCCTCCAGCTGCAGTGGGATTTTGGAGCTGGGGAGGCTCTGGGGATTCTGCATGTCCAGAGATGATGGCCCTGCAGAGGCAGCCAAGGCTCTGGCTCTGCTCCCCGCAGCAGGCAGACTGGCTCTGTTCATCTAAGTCATGCAGGGCCCAATTCTCAGTCCCATCTGGATCCTTGCAGAGCTGGGATAATCAGAGGAAAAGCACATTTTGCCCCTCTTTCCCCTGCCAGAGGGAATTTTGCTGGGAATAAGGATGTCAATGTCATGTCTTGGTGCCCAGGCTGGCCCTGGCTCTCTGTTCCAGGCAGGGATGCACATCTGGCCAGCTGCTGTGCCAGACAAATGTGAGGTGCTGGAAGGACTCAGCCCGATAAATAGAATATCTGTGTTAATATCTTATCAATGATAAGATATTAAATATAATCTCATCATTTTTCCACAGCTCCAGGGTGAGGAGTTACCCCTGACCCAGGATCAAGGATTTGGAGTGCCCAGAAGCATCACAGCTTTGGGGTTTCCCCCCAAAATGTACAAAATGGTTTTTTCCACCATCATTGAGTGGTTACCAGTTTCTCAAATGCAATGGGACACACAGATATTTGTCACCTGGAGGACACTTGTCACCTCTCACCCACTTTCTGCTGGCATTTTTCTCTCTCTCTGAGCTCAGACTCTTGGCTGTGGCAGCTCAAGGCCATAAATCACCACCCCAAAGCACTGCTGACCATGTCCCTTCCACAGTGTCCCAGGGAGCAGAGTGGGAGGGAAGCACTCCACACCTCTGACAGCAACATTTTATTTACCAAACCCACATTTTCCTGATCTAGCTCAGAAAAAACAAACCTAGAGCTGGTTCATCCCTAACCTCACCATGCTGAGTTTTGTGCACATAGCCTTCAGGAACATCATGTCCCATCCCATCATTTCCAAGGAGGGGGGACACCTCTGCTGCTGCAGTTTCCATACAGGAAAACTCAGGAATTGATCTGAAAAAATCAACAGCACTGAGAACTTTGGGTGTTTTATTGCCTTTACTACTGTGTGCATCTGCACGAGCCCAGCACTGCAGTCCCTCAAGGCCCAATGCTCAGATATATACACTCTTAACACATCTTAAAAGTTAAGGAAATGATGCTTTCATTTTTTTTTTTTCTCAGAAAGATTTGATTTCTAAAACTCCTCAAGACCTTAGGCAAGAAAAGAGGTACAAACTGAGTGGTCTGTCTCTTTCCACCTCTCTGTGGAGAAAATACTGACAAAACTGCATTTACCAATTTGTGTGCCCAAAATACAAATTTTGGGCTGCTCCCCTGCCCGGGTTCTGCTGGCACCAACTCACAGGAGATGTATTTCCACTTGCTGACTCTCTGAAAACCATGGAATGGGAATTTGTGTTGGGCCTGGCCACGTGCAAATTAAGTTTAGGCCATTTTAAAATTCGCTGTTTTCAGAAAGAACACTTACAATCAGGTTGCAAACACCACGAGGACGTCTGAAATCTTGCTTTTAAATGACAGAGCTGTGAATTCCTGAAGCACAAACAGCACAACAACTGCTCTTTCCGTTGGTTTCTCAACCTTTTCCGTGGAGTGACAGCAAAAATTGGCTTTTCCCCCTGGAGACTTTACACAAGTGTCAGCCCCAACCAGCGCAGTTTTACAAGACTATAAAGTTAGCAGCCCCTAACACCCAATTAGCAGTTCCCTATATAAAGGAAAACCACTTCCATACCATTGTATTCCCAATAACCTGAGGCTCACTGCATCTTTTCCCCCTCTTGCCTCAACACCAGCTTCCAACTCATTTTCCTTAGGAAAGGGGAAGTAAGAAGGATTAACACTCCTAATAACCACTGATGAGATGAAACTTCATAAATCTGCTTTATTAAAAAAAAAAAAAAAAAGAAAAAGAAAAAGAAAAAAGAAAGAAAATATTTCGATGTCTGCAGCAGGACCAGCTTGGTCTGTTCAGAACACGCAGTTAAAGTATTTGACACTGAACAACTCAGGGCGTTTTCAGCTCATCTCCGAAATATTTGCACAACTTTTTGCCTTTGTTGCTGTCACTTCGGATCAGTCCGTACCTGAGGATCGCTGCTGAGGCCCCGGCCACTGTCTAAACACATTAACAGACAATTGCCAAGCTCGCAGCTTAATGGACGGTACAAAGGAAGGAATGAAGGGTCATTAGGAGGTTTGGCACAGGAAAATCGAGACCCTTCCCCAGGTCACGCAGTGCTCAGTGCTCGCAGGAGGAATGAGAGGCTTCCCTGCGGTCACCATTTCATCCAAAAGGTCATTTTTCCTTCAGCAGCTGAACAGGGGAATGGCTGAGCATGGAATTGGGGCCCAGAGAGGCTGGAACACCTCCACCTTTGCAGTTTTTACACCCCGGGCCAGGTGAGACCACTCTGAAGTCAGCCCTGACAGGAGGTCAGGGGAGGTGACCTCCCGTGGCTCATTCCCACGGGCATTTTGCCATGATTTCTGCCTTCTCTGCATCATTTTATTACAGAACCAGGACATGATTGAGGTTGGAAAAGCCCTCCAAGATCATCCAGTCCCAGCTGTGCCTGGTGCCCACCTTGTCCCCAGCACTGAGTGCCACATTCAGCAATTCCTTGGACACCTCCAGGGATGGGCACTCCAAACCTCCCTGGGCAGTTCCAGTGCCTGAGCACCCTTTCCATGGGGAAATTCCTGCTGCTGTCCAAACCAAACCTCCCCTGGCTCAGCCTGAGGCCGTTCCCTCTCCTCCTGTCCCTGTTCCCTGGGAGCAGATCCCAAATCCTCCCCGGCTGTCCCCTCCTGGCAGGGAGTTGTGCAGAGCCACAGGGTCCCCCTGAGCCTCCTTTTCTCCAGGATAAAGGTGCCCAGGTTAGACAGGAGCCAGGCTGGGGTGACAGGCCCCTGAGCAATGTGACACTTTTGTTGTCACTTGTTAATCCTCCATCATTCTCCCAAAGCAGCAGAATGCCCAGTCCTGGCACAGCTCACAGCCACAGATTTGGGATGTGTGCTCGTGCAAGGAGGTTTCATCCCCATCCCACGGATCTCTTTCAGGAAAAAAAGCTTTTTCAGCTGAAAGGATCTCCAAAAATCCCTTTCAGTGAGGCCAGTTGCTCTGGCAGTGTATGGGAATATCAACTTCCAGAGAGCTGCAGGGCTGACATCCCACACAGCTTTCAACAGCAGCAGCCGGCCAAAACTTTCCAGGAGAAGGGAAAGGGATCCGTGCAGCTCCTCCCTGTGCCTTGTGCCTCCCTCCCTGGCTGTCACAGCGGCTCATGTCACCAGGCTGTGACATCAGCTGTCACACAGATCGCCTCTGACACCCCGGGGAGATTCCAGCTCTGTTTGCTCTCCTGAATCCTTTGTGTGCAATCCCGGGAGCACCAGCTCAGCACAAATCACTCACCCGGCCACATTCCCTGACTCAGCAGCTGGAGGATGTTCCCCTTCCCCACCGGCTGTGTGCAGGGCAGGAGAGCAGGAGGCAAATCCCTAAGCAGAAAATCCAGGATAGAGCTGGAGCCCTGGTTTTACCTCCTGGCACCACCTGAGAACCCACATGGAAAACAGTCCCGAGGAAAATCATGCTCTACATGCACCCAAAAGCACAATTCCCTGCCTTCAACTTTCAAACAACAAACCAACAAGTAGGAATACAACATATCCAATAAATATTTCACTCAAAGCAAGATGTAAGTCAGTTGTTTTAACTACAAACCTGTCCTAGTAGTACATTTAATTTTTTACAAGTTAAAACCAGCCAGACTGGTTTAAAAAGCCAAACTACAAACCTCTATCACTTATTTACAAAAATAACCTAAAACACATCTTCTTTTTTTCCCTCATAAATTCACACCTTGAATTTTTTCAAGATGGAAACACACTCATTTAAATGGTCCTATTTTGTCAAAATAAAGTTTGATTATTTATCCTTAGGTGTGGTGATTTTTCCTACCCTTTCTTTCCCCTTGGACTGCTCTGCTGGGGTTTTGCCAGGTTCCTTTTTTCCACACATCTTTCAGCATTAAAGGAGTTTTTTTAAGCAGGATGGAGCCCAGCCCTGCTGGTCCTTGAGGACTCTCAGCTTTTTGCCACTGAGGATGACTCCAGGTGCTTTCCCTCTGCACAGCCAGAGCGTCCAGTGGGTTCCAGCAGAGGAAATCCCTGGAAATGGGGGAGGCAGGAATGGGAATTGGAACTCTCAGGGTGACAGTCCTGCCCCGAGCTGCCTCTCACTGGCCTGCCCAGGTGAGAGGAGCTGCCTGAGCTCCACTTTGGGAGCACATCCCAATTTCCCTGCGGCCAAACTCCTTCCCCACTTGGCCAGAGCTCCGCGGGCCCCACCCAGCCCTGCAAACGCCTTCCCGAAGTGAATAAACTGCTGCTGCTTTTCCTTGGCAAATCCAGCCCCAGCTGCGAAACTCCCCAATTACTGAGGCAGCCACCAGAAGGAAAAGTCGCCTCGGTTTTGTTCTGACCTCACAGATCCAAAGGAAAGTCAGATTTGGCCACCTGGGAAGTCTGTGCAAGCTGGAGGAAAGATAAGAAGCCAAGTGGGGAAAATAAAATGAGTTTAATTGCAAGGGAAGTTTGGAAAACGCTGAAGTAAGGATTTATCCCCAGGCAGAATTACATTCCCAGGAAGGGGAGATAGGTCAGGTGTGAAATATTTGGGAGAGGTTCCCCACTCTGTGCACTGTGTGAACTCTTCTCCTTCCCTTCCAGGCAGGACAGGAGTCCCCACCCCTGGAGGTGTCCAAGGGACACCTGGATGTGACTCAGTGCTCTGGGCTGGGGACAAGGTGGGGGATCTTGGACTCAACGATCTTGGAGAGGTTTTCCAACTTTAAACAATTCTGGGGTTCTGTGCTCAGATTTCCACAGCCCCACTTGTTGTCTCCAAATAATTCAGGCCCAGAGGTGACCACACAATCATGATGAAAATCAGTTCCTTTGCTGCTTTTTAGACCTAAAAATTCCCCTGATCGACTGCTCTTGTTCGTGCTTTAGGCTTCCAGGATCCTCTATCCTAAACCTCTGTTCCACTGGAGCAACATCGTCCTTGGACCTGTGACAAGTTTTGACTGGGGAGAAGAAGGGAAGGGGGGAAAAAAGTAAAGACATTTTAGTCCCTTCTGAGAGTTATGAGATGAAATTTGTGCCAGCTTCAAGCACAGTCCGTGTGAAGGGTCAGGAAAAGTTCACAGCTTTTTTTTCATAGATATAAAACAGAATTAACTTCAAAATTTTACTACGATTTCTGCTCCAAGAAAAGCTTCTGGGGATATCTGGATCAGCCTGATAAAAAAGCTCCAGCACAGTTCCCATGGTTGCTGAGATTCTTTCAGTGTAGAACCTGCAGAGCTTGTTAACAAAACCTCTTTTAAAAGAAGATGGGCACTGCCAGGAGTGTGGGGCTGGAGAGCAGCTCCAAGCAGCACAGATATTCCCTAGGAATGAACACTGGGTTGAAAGAAAGGTCTTGATAATTTTTAGGATTCTTTGAAACCAAGATTAAACATAAATCTCAAATAAACACTAGAAGCATCAACCTCCAGGAAATAATGACTGCACATAAAAGCTAAAAAACATTCAAAGGAAAATCAACAGGAGACATCTATAAAAAAATACTGCAGTTCACTCTGAATTGTCCAGTTCATTATGATTAAAAAAACCCCCCACCTATAGCTATGTGAACAAATATTAAGAAATTGAACAATGAGAAATAACACAGAGCATTTTTCCATGCCTATTTCAAAGCAATAAAGTTTCTCTTCCTCCAGTATCTGTGGGTGAGATTAAGCATGAGCATTATCTGAAACAAACCCAAGCCAAACCCTCAAATTTGGTGTTTCTTTGACATATTGCTGACTCGGTACAGAACAGGTAGAGGGATTTTAATTCTGCCTGCAGAGAAAGTAATTCAGGGTGGGTTTATTAAACCAGGAGGGGAAAAAGCAGCTCAGGGGCCACCACATGAATTTCCAAAGCTTTTGTCTCTCACAGAAGTTTAGTCGGGACTGGCATGAGAAATGACCTTTCTCAAAGGCAAAACTTTTCAAAACTTTTTTTTCGTTTTGCTTAATAGAAAAGCAAAGCTGGGGAGGAAGGAATTTTTTGGGAGTCTAGACAGGACTCCAAACAAACTTCAAAGAGCAGCCCACTCTCAGAGCAGCTCATCCAAGGAGCAGATGGGGCTGAGAGGGGGGAAAAAAACCCTCCAAGCCCTCTCAGACATCCTGGCTGCTGCTCCGAGGAGGTGCAGCCTCGGGACAGAGCAGATAATATCCTGCTACTTAAGGCTTGCAAAAATAACCTCCAAGAGTTATTAATTAATTCCCAGCTGAAGGCAGTGAATCAGAAGAGCCCACATTTCTCACCATTTTTCATTAAATGGAGCTAAAAAGCTGCAAAAAGCCTCTTTGGGCTGTGTCAGGCAGTTGCCATCTCTGAAGGGGAGACACTCCACGATTTCCTGCTGTTTTCCATGGGAGACACAAGTGGATCCCGAGCAGGATCCAGCCTGGCCCCTCACCTCCTGCAGGATCAGGATTCCCTCCCTCCAGCAGCTCTGCTCTCTAAACCCAGAATTTGAACAAGAGCAGCATTATCACCCCTTTACAACTTGGGAGGGGGAAGGTGATTTACAGCCACCCATAAATCTGGCTTGGTGCAAAATAATCAACCCACATCTCTTGGTTTGGTTTGAACAGGATTGTTTTTTTCTTTTTTTTTTTTTTTTTAAACCAAAATGAGAAAAGTTTCTTTTGCTGGTTTTGAATT
>VXBB01016733.1:78490-90668 GCA_013399915.1 Illadopsis cleaveri
GGTGCTGCTGGTTGATGGTTGGGCTTGATGATCTTAGAGGTCTTCTCCAACCTTCATTCTGTGATTACATTTTTTGATTATTATTTTACTTAGTGTGGTTTTAAAAATAAACTGAGAAAAGAGAACAGGGATTCAAGGAATGCAGAGAGCAGGTGACAGTTCCAAGACCAACCTTGACCCCACAGGGTCATGGTCACGAGCAGAGGGTGGAGATCCAACAGATCTTCTGGAGAAGGTCCCCAGGGCAGCCTAAATCTGCTCAGGACATCTGGGCATTCCCAGCCCCACTGGGATCTGCCCTCGGAGGTTCCTGACAGCAGCAGGATTTTGGGGGATTTGTCACAAGGGAAAAACTGGCTTTAACAACCCAGCAAACTCCTCACTGCTTCATTTGCTGAACTTGGCATTAATCTGGGATTTCTTTCTATTTAGTCTGGGCAGGAAAATGATAAAAACCAGACCTGGCATCCTCTGATCTAGGAGGAGACTTTACCTCCTTGGAAAAGGGGCAGCCCTTGCCAATGTCCTTGTGATGCCACATCCCCTTTTCACCTGCACAACCTTGGATTTACCTGCACTTTCCAAAGAAATCCCAGGGAATTCCAGGCTTTCTTTACCTTTTAAATCAGACACTGGACAGATCATTTTCTCCTGTGCCAGACAGGATTTTTTCTGAAGGAATATCCAATATTTTGTGCTATTTTGCAAATAACTCAACCCCCAAGGCTCTGCAGTGGCTGAAGGCCTGCACACTCACGGTGTTTGTTTGCATCACAAATAAAAGCACCTTCTAGTGGTGGAATCCCGTTAAAAATAAACAGTCTGGGAAAACTTGGCTTTTCAAACTGTCTTGTACATTTGGTTCATTATTGTCCTTCCCCAGCTCTTATCCAAACAATCCTGACAGCTTGTTTATGGAGAGCTCTGCAGAGCTCTGCCTACCCTCAGAGTGCTGGGGACAGAACCTCAGGGAAGCTCTCACTGCGCCCTGACCTTGCAAATAATACCAAAATTAAAAATAAATAAGTAAAACAAACTCACAAGAGTAAGCTGTTTAATTTGTGGACAACACTGGAAGCCATTCTGTGGTGACTCACTGGCAATTAATCAGAATTTCTACCTGAAATGCCACATGTGGCATCTTTGAATTTGACATTATAGCACCAAATATATCAGCGAATATAAAATTCACCCTTGAAACCTTCTGTTTGTGGGATTTTTAGGTAGAACTCCTGATTCCTTCTGCTGAAGTCCCATTAAAGCAGTGATATAAATGTTCATGTATTCAGTGAAGCACTGAAGTCCCACTTTTTATGTTCCATCTAACAGTCTATATATATATATTTGTATAACAACCTACACATGTTGTTTTCTAGACAGCTAAACTATTTTTTTTTTTTTAAATGAAGTTTGATTCTGGGAAACTGTTCAGTCCATTTTTGTCCATGATAGATTAAAAGCACAAGTTGCAGCAGTTCAGCTTTGTTAAGTCCTACTCCATTAACATGCTCAGTTTTCCCCAGGAAGGCTGGGAGATGAAAGGGAGCTCCATTCCCAGGCCTTTTCCCAAAGGAAATGCTCAGTGCCACGTGGAGCTGTTTCAGGAAAATATGGAATGAAGAGAAGCCCAAAGTCACTGTAGATGTGTCATCAGCCATCCACAGGAACTGGGATTCACTGACAACTCAACAGGCACTTCCCAAAATCCCATGGCAGCTTCTCTGAGGTGTAATTCCTCAGGGAAAGCTCACCTGGACACTTCCTTTAACAGCTTTTAAACACAGGTGTAAACACAGAGTGAAATCCTTGCCTAGTTGGAATTCCTCAATAATTCCTACAGAGCATAGCATGGAAACATGATTATTAAACATTATATGTCAAACCAGCTTTTTAAAGACAATTTAGGGGCTTTTTAAGAACTCCACATCAAGTGGAGCCTTTGAAATGAGATCAGAATTTATAGCTAAGCACCATGGTAACGAGCACACGCCAAGATGTGGAAATTCAGTACTGAATCCACGTTAAATACAGGGTTAGAGCACTGCTGCAGGACTCCAAGGAACTGCAGCAGCCAGAGAATTCCAGAGCTAAAACCTGTGCCATTAATTCCCCAGGAATGTGCTTTACCTTTGCTTCTTGTCTGTCACCCAGCACTGACCTTGCCTTCATCCCTGTGACAGAGAACCTCTCCCTGCCCCTGAGGATGCAACACAGGGCATCACCTGAGAGCCATGGAATTGCAGAGGTGATGCTGCAGCTGGAATTGATTTTGCAGCCCTGTGAACGAGCAGGGGAGCTGTGAAAAAAATCCAGGTCCTTTTTCCAGTCTGCGGTGGTTTTGCCGAGCTCAAACAAGCTCAACCTTTCTTATGCCTCTAAATTTTAAAACATGATGAAGTAAATGTGATCCCAAACCTGCTCATGGGGAGGAATGCTGGAAAAGGAACAGGTAAAGAAATGTTTCTGCCTTGCTGGACATAGATCAGCTGTGCCCTTGTATTATTTGGATCCAGGCAAAAAGCTGCTGAGCTCAGCTGGGCTTCAAAGAAGTTCTGCTGCATCTTCTGCATGGAAAAATTGTGATAAGGACAAAAAAGAGTAAGCTGGCTGTCCAGAGAGAGGAGCCAGGGTTGGTTTTCCTGGGCTGTTCCCTCTCAGTGTGAGGCAGACAGGGTCAGGCAGTGACCCGTGACTCCTCGGAGTCAGCTCCTTCCCGAGGCTGCTCCTCAGGGACAGCAGGAACAGCTCAGCAGGAATTCAGCCCCGACTTGGAAAATCCCTCCTGGCCCAGCTGGAGGAGCAGGGATCTCCTCACAGGTTGTATTTAGCCAGAAGACACTCAAAATTCTGAACTGCAGACCTGCTTTAGGGATTTTTCTAAAGGCAATTGGTTGCAGTCTGTCACACTGATGAGTATTTCGGGAGTCTTAAATCCAGCATCTCTCTGGCTTTTGGGACTCTAAATCCTGATGAAATGTTTGCTGAAAAGCAGGAATGCCATGTGGAAGGAGCAGACAGCATCTCAGCCTCGTGTTGTTTCCCCCGTCCAAATGATCCAATTCACAGTGAGGTAACTGCCTGGAAAACTTTTCCTGAAAATAACCCAAATTTTTTGTGTTCCCCGTGCACAGGTTGGTTCTGGGGCTACCACTGGCAGCATTTTCCATTCCCATCTTTCCTTTTTTTTTTCTGATCATGAACAACAAATCTGCAAGTCCAGGGTTAACAATTAATCTGGGAGCTGTGGGGCTTCCCTTCCAGGATGCATTTGGAAGCACATGACAGATCCTCACCAACTGCTCTGCTAAATTTAGTAGCACCACGACAATTTATGTTCACCACCCGCTTCCATGTCAAACCTTGTCCCAACCCGGCAGATTTTTCCCATCTTCGTCTGAAATTTTCTTTTCACAAGGTGCCAAACAAAGCAATATTTACTCTGTTGCTCACACAGGAAGCATTGTTATCCAACAAGCCAAAGGAGCTGACTGCACTTATGTTTTTTGGCTGGAGCACACCGAGTTTAATTGCTGAAATACCCTTAAAATTTGATAAAAAGGAAAAATAACATTCTGTATTGCTAGAGGAATTTCAAAGCATAAAAAAAGGGCTGTAAAATAACATTAGAGGCTCAATTTCAGAAGTGTCTTTCAAAAAATGTAACCCCAAATGTCAACTCTGCTGAGCCCTGCCATTAATCAGCTTATGCCACTGCTTTCCATCAGTTGTAAGATCTAATGCTCTGAGGAGGGACAGAGAGGGCACTTCTCCCTCAGGGACAGGGAAATCCCTGGCTGCAGAAAATTCTGTATTTTCTTTAGACACTAAATAGCTCCTACAGTGCAGCAGCTGGCAGAATAAGAAGTAACCAGCAGGACAATTTTGGTAAATAAAAGCTGGGGAGCATCTGTGCCATGAACTGTCACCTCCTGGGCTCTTTCACTTGTCATTTACAGCCTGAAATGTGTTTGAGCCCCTCAGCAGAGCCACCTTCCCCAACTGGGTCCTGAATCTCAGTTATGAAAAGTATGAAATAAATAAATAAAGCCCAACCTACATCTGGAATAAATATCAATCAACAAGGGTTGGTTTTTTTTGTTTTTTTTTTTAAACCTTATTCAAGAGGCATTTGTATCAAGCTTTTAAATTCTCACTTGGTCGGAGAGGAACACACAGAGTGAAGCAATGCAATAAAAATGTCTGGGCCCAGATATGGGATTTAAGGGTTAAGGTACAACCTGTTGATTGCTTTCCCTCACCTAAAACATATGGATTTGCACTTCAGGGCAAACCTGAGTGCCCAGAGAGTGTGTGGAATTCTTGGAAAGGTCACTGGAAGGCACAATGTCCCTAAACATGGCCTGCAGACCCTGCTGCTCCAGGGAGCAAAGATTTCCCACAGCCTGTTCCAGAAATTAAAAGGATTCATCTACCAGCAAAGGACTGGGCAGTTACTGGTTTACAAGCAGAAAAATCAGCCAAATATTCTCATTTTACCATTGGTTTCCAACATCTTTTCATTGAATAATGATGAAGGAAAGGGTATCCAAAATGTAATCAGAGCAGGAATTATCAGTATGCAAAGACCCAGACTGCTCAATGCTCCAAAGTACTCCTTTCCTCCCAAGTGAGCTTGTTTCAAATGCAGAATTCACATTAATTCTCTCCAAAAATGCATTGGGAAGAACAGGAAGGAACAAGATAGAAGCTCTTAGTGATAAAGAATAGAAGTGGAGTTAAAAACCTCCAGAAAACAAATGTGAATGAAGTTACCAGACAAGCAGGAGAAGGTTTAAAGACCCTCCTTTCTCACATCAAATAAAATGATCCTTTTTCTGTTGGACATTTTTGCCCAAAGTCTGACCCTGAGGATCTCTAGGAAGTGGCAGGGAACCAGTTTGTGCAACTGGGACAAGTCCCACCACAGACCCAGCACCACTGGGGGAACTGGTGCCAAACTGGCTCAGAATTAATTAATATTTAGCTGGAACCACTGATGCTGGATTTTACTCCTTGAGTGATACAAAACAAAGAGCAGAAATTATAGATGTTCTCCTTCCATACAGATGAGAAATGGAAAATCCCATTTTTGTAACTTCAAATTCACATTCTTGCCTTTTTTTTTTTAACCTTTAATATTATAGCATGAAATAATAATATAAAGCTAAATAAAATAGCATAGAGTTATATATATAATATATAAAATAGCATATGTTATAGCATAAAATAATAATATAAAGCTAAATATTCTAAAATAAGGTGGGTAAAGAAAGACAGACAAAGGAGTTTTACCACTAGGAGTGAATGGAGTTTGTGGGCAACACTCTCAAGTGCAGCATGATGGAAAAATTCCTGGATTGCTCCATCCCTGGGAATCCAGCTTGTACCTGGATTGAACATCCTGACTGGGATTGAGTGGGATTGACACCTCTGTGTGTCACCACACAAACACAAAGAGTTACCAGGACATGAGGCACCAGCAGGGATTACTGGGAATTACTGAAAATTCCTCCCAGTTGGGATTTATTTAATTGGTGATCATGCTGATACAATTGTTCCCAGAATTAAACCTCACATGTGCTAATTAATTAATACCTGAAAGCAGCACTGGTGCCATCCCCATCCCACACTGCTGGATGCTCTCTCTGGAGGTCACCAGCCCAGGCATTGAGAAGGATTTCCAGTGCTCTACCAAAATATGGGGATTTTAGAGCAGAAATTATGGTGGCCTCTAATTAAAAGGACATCCCTCCTTCTTCCTTGATAAGCAGGAACATGAGCAGTTTCTGTGGTGAATGTTTTGGTGAATTTGAGACATTTGTGGATCTCTGCATCCAAGTGGAAGAAAAAGCCAAACCAAGCAGGTGTGACAGAAAAGAAACACCTGTGTCATTATTTCATTATTCCATGGGTGTTGCCCTGATCTTTTTCAGCCTTCTGATGTTTGCATTTTTGTAGTGGAGTTTCTCACAGATTTTTCATGTAAACAAAGTGATGTTATTGTAACTGTCCTTCTCGTTTTTCATGCCTCTCTTGAGAAGGGACAATTGATGGACTTCTAGTTTGACCAGTGTGGTTGGAGAGGTGGCAGCCTTACCCTCCAATCCCTGGTCATTGTCCAAAACCTATATAAACTGAAGTAGAAAAATAAACTCTTCTCTTTTTGCCTTGATGACTTGACTGTGTGCGTGTCGTTCATTTCATGTCCTATAGCGACACATGGGAGCTCTGATGGGAATGAACCAGCAATGAAAGATGAACTTACAAAAACCAGACAAAGAAATAAATTTTTTCCCATGCAGTCACCAAAAGGCCTCTTGAAAATGTGTAATATTTACTTTCAAACAAATAAAAACATATTTCAGTGGAAGTTTATGAAAGCTAGCATGTTAAATTCAGCACTTAAATTCACATCTCACCTTCCCCCGTGCTGGTCTCCACGCTGGATGATGTGGTGACAGACGTGGAGGAGTGAAATCAGAGCACTATCTCTTGAAAATTGCCCAAAAAGTGATTTTTCACCAGATGGGACTTGTAACAACCCTGAAGGGTTCCAGCCCTCTCCCATTTGATTGCTTTTCCCCTTGCCCAGTGTGACACAGCTGAAATCCACCAGCTCAGCACTTTGGATCCTTATCCAAAGGGGTTTTATCTCTACTCTGACATGAAATTAACTGCTACGTTAATAACACCACCTATCAAGATGATATTAAAAAAAAAAAACAAACCCAAATGTGTACTTAAGGTTGTTTAATGTTGGTTCTGGCCAAGCCTAAAGTAGAACTAATGTCTGGAAGTTTTATCTGAGAATTCCTGCCCCAATAACACAACGCTGTGCCCCAGCATTAAAAGCCTGAGCCAAACATTCTGAAGACCCTCTCCACATTTCACCATTTTCTACATCTTCAAGTAGAGGTTTTGATGTTTTAACCCTTTCCCAAAAGCAAATTATCCTCCTTGATTCCTCTTCAGCTGGACTCTTGTCCTTCAGGATTCCATTGGCACAAAAGAAAAGAATTGGCACAATTTCTTGGGGAAATCTTTTCCCCCAAGAGCATTTAATGCCCAGGATAATGTGGGAAAAAGTTGTTTTTCCAGCCCAGTTGTCCCTTTCCCAGGAGGATTGTAGGGAAAGGTTTCACTAAAGGAATCAGAGACCCACAGCACGGTGGGAGTGTGTTCCCAAAAAAATGAGTGAGAAAAGCCCGCAGCCATCCCACTATTTATTCCAAACCTCCAAAATTAATCATTTCTAGCATTACTTTATCTAAATCCGTGCTCAAGGAATCTGCTATTTATCATGCTAAGATCTCACTGCTGCCAGTTTCATCACTTTATTTGAAGTTTATTTCTCCACAGAAACAGTAATATTTTTTAAAAAGGGATATAGGATAGGGCAGTAATGAAAATGTTGTCTACAGCAAGATTAGCTGGCAAGTTCCATTTTTGAGGTCAGCAGTATCACTGTTACATGTGAATTTATATCCTTCAGTGATTTGTTGGATTGGAGTGTTTGTCTACCTCTCTCTCCTCTTGGAAGTTGGACAATCATTACAAACTGGATTTGGAGACAACCTAGTAGGTTTTATGTCATATATTTCTCCAAAGTTAAATTGTCTGATTTTTTTATTTTCTAGCTGGAAAAAATGAGAGAAGCGCAAAGATCTTTGTACTTAACCCTTCCCTTTTACTGGGATGTGTAGCCCAGAGCTCACTTAATGCAAAGCCCCTATTTATTATTACCCTAAACTTCAGACATTCCCTAATTGTGGAGGACAAATCCACCAGTGATTAAGAGCAGAGGAGGAAAACGAGGCGTCAGTTTGAGGTTTTCTCCCTGGATGTGCTCATTTAGTCATCTTTTCCTGCTCCTTATTTTTCATGGCAAGCTCGGAATTTTCACCTGGGGTCCATCAAAGCTGTGCTCAGTTTTGTGTGTACAAAGGCAGAGAGGGAAGATGATGAGGTTACTCTGCCTCCTGCTCCGGAGGCAGCTTTGGGGTGGTCTGTTTAGATCCAAGAAATTTCTTAAAGGAGCGACAGCAGCACCAGCACGGACTCCTCCCGGCCGAGCAGTGGTGCAAAAGCTGGAGAGGGGATGGGAATGGATGAATTCCTGCCCAGGGCAAGGCTGAGCTTAGGCAGCACCCCAAGGAAGCTTTTCCAGGCTGCACTGGAGCTTTCCCAGGCCGTGCTTGTCCTAGGGGTAAACACAGGACTCCAGGCTCCACGCTTGTCAATCCAGAGCCTTTAACGAGCAAGGAGTTGGGGTTGTGAAAGGAGGAAAAACGCACATTTCCATCACTCCTTTTAAAAGAGCAAGAAAATGTCAAACATGGAGGTAAAAGTCATATTTCACAAGGGCTCAGGCCCAAAGTCGCTCTCCCCCTGCACCTGCAGGGTGAGGAACATGTGCTGGACTGCTCTGTGCTGGCTCAGTGCTCAACATTTGAACTGGACCCGCTCCAGCTTCTGAATAAATATCTCTTTGCGGGGAGAGGGAATTGCATTCCTTACTCCAAACACAGTTTTTCTTCTCTGAAATTCTGAAAGAAACGTGTACTTGTGAAACATTAGGGAACTGAAATCCTTTCTACCTCCAGCCTGGGCAAAGAGCCCTCCCTGCTCCTTGGGCACCACATCCGTGACCCCCGGCCTGGCCACGGGGCCGGCCCAGGTGGGAGGGCTGCACTCAGAATTCCTGGGGTTTCCTTCCTAAGGAAAGCTGATTTGTGAGGGGCTTGGAACACAAACCCTGTGAGGAACGGCTGAGGGAGCTGGGGTTGTTTATCCTGGAGAAAAGGAGACTCAGAGGTGACCTTATCACTCCCTACAACTCCCTGAAAAGTGGTTGTAATCAGGTGAGGGTTGGTCTCTTCCTCCAGGCAGCACTCACAGAATGAGAGGACACAGCCTCAGGCTGTGCCAAGGGAAATATAGGTGGGATATTAGGGAAAAGTTTTTTATAGGAAGGGTGATAAAGTACTGGAATAGTTTGCCCAGGTTGGTGGTGGAGTCACCATCCCTGGATGTGTTTAAACAAAGCCTGGATGTGGCACTCGGCGCCATGGTTTAGTTGAGGTGTTGGGGCAGGGTTTGACTCCAGGATCTTGGAGGTCTCTTCCAACCCAATCATTCTGTGAATTCTGTGATTTCCAACTTTTGGGGCACTTTTGGGAATTCTATGAGGGGAATTCAAAGGGATATGAAGCCCTTTTGGGATCAAGACTTGTGGATTCCTCCATCCCTGGAAGTGTCCAAGGCCAGGTTGGATGGGAAGGTGTCCCTGGGGTGGGACTGGATGGGCTTCAAGGTCCCTTCCAACCCAAACCATCCCAGGATTCTGTGATTTTACCCCAATGCCAGGATCAGTTGGCTCCACACAGCAGCAACAACAGATGCTGGGAAAAGGGAGCTGGGAAAGGTGCCTGGGGAGAACCAGCTGCTGCTGGAAATCCCCTCAGATGGTCACCCTGTCACATCAGATGTGCCCATAAACTCTGTTTGTACACGTGCAAGTGGTAGTAGAATCGAGACTGGGAATAATAAGAGCAACTTTAAATTCCACAAAAACTCTTCACCATCTATGTTTTAGGTGTATTGTATAAAGAGCCCAAGAATTACCATGTTTGAGAACAAAGAGAGCTCTGGAAAAGCATAATGAAGGAAGCTGAACAGAAAAGAAGAAAGGAACAGATGTCAGATTATCCTTAAACAAAGTTACCAGTTTATTTTCCCACTGATTTGAATATTTAAAATATACATTTTTTTGCCAAGGCAAACAGGTGATTAAAATACATTAAAGATCCCAGTGAGCAAAGGGCCACACTTGCATTTGCCTGACATTTGTCAGCCATTCCCCAAGTGTCAGCACACGCAGAGCAGAGCAACAATAATATTAATTTTACAAAGGCTGACTGTTTAATTGCAATTAACTGTGGCCTCACAAAAGGCAAGCTGCACTCTGGAGTGCACACAAGCCTCATTTATCCTGCAAGGACAGCGAGATGAAGCTGGCATGAAATATTAAGATCACAATTGCTGTTGGCAAACCTTCTGACGGGAAGCTGCTGGCTCGGATGAGCACGGATTACACAGAGGAGCAACGAGGGGAAACACGGCCGTGAATCAGCCCACGGAATGTCCTTTCACTGAGGAGCACGGGGAGTGGGTGGGCTGCTGGCAGCAGGGATGGACAGGATGCTGTGGATGGCTGGAATGTGCCAGGAGAAGCTCTGGAGAAGGGCAGGAAGGCTGGAGGATGTCGGCTGGCTCAGCACAGTCTCCTTTATTGCAGGCACTGCTGATGAACTGAGTGAGTGCCATCGTCGAGCTAATTAAGGTTCTTGCCCAAACTTCTCCTGCTGGAAAGTTATCCCAGTGCCTCACAGCTCTTCCACTTGGAAAACAGCAACTCAAAGCTGCTGATGGCCAGTTTAGACAAATTTCACTTTGCATCAGCATTACTGTGTGCCTCGGTTGCATTCCCTGCCTTCCTGGTGTTTCTGAGGATAAACACTGTGCTCGCAGAGCAGGAACATTCCCTTGGCCTGACTGAACAAGCCCAACCTGCAGCCTCACCAAGGAGCCTGGCCAGTTCAGTGGTGGTCTCCAGAATCATAAAGCACAGCTGTGCAGAGAATTCCAGAGCTCTTTCCAGAACCTTTCACTTCCCTTGCTCCACTGTTTTGAAACCAATTCCCTGATACAGCCCAGGACATCATTTTCCTCTTCATCTGCCTGCCCACAGGGATGATTCCCAGTTGCTTAGTTGCTACACTCCCATTTCCCTTCCTTTTTCCATGTTCTCCATGAGTGCCAAAATGGAAAAAGCACAGAGGACACAGTCTGACCTTAGAGAAATCCAGCAAACATTCCTGCCTACCTGGGGTAAAAAGCAGGCAAAGGAAAAGGTTTCTTAGGAACTGTGAGGAATAAAAAGCTTCTTTCAGAGGGCCAGAACTGAGACTGGACCAAAAATTTCCATCAAGAATCACCAACTTCCATGGTGGGCACAAATGTGAATTAGAGCTTGGTCATGAGGAGAGAAAAACCAGGATGGGGACTAGAAGAGCATGAAAGGAAGAGAGGGATCCCATTGCTAAAGGAGAACATGTGAGATGGGCTGGACAGGGCACAACGGCCACACATGAAGAAAAATAGCCAGGAACGTAATGTTGGCACTGGGAAAGGAACTCTGCAGCTTTGGGAAGTCTGTCTAGCCCAAAAATGAGCACACACACATTCTGTGTTAGGAGTTTCCCAACTCCTGCACTGGCTGCAGAGCCAGCAAAGTCCCTGGGGAGATGTGAGCATCCCTGTGGTATCAGCTGCTCCAAGAAATATTGCAAGGACGTGTCTGTGTGGTTTGCTAACAGTGCAGCTGTTGTGCAATGTGTTTATCCAACAACTGCAAACAATCAGGAGGTCTTGGAACAGGAGCTTACAGAGGTTTGCAAAGGTGGTGGTTTGCCCTGGATCCTTGAGGTTTTTTGGTTTCGGGGTTGGTTTTGTTTTGCTCTCCCCACTTCAGGTGCAATTTCTTGATCTCATGACAGGTGGGGACAAGTAGTGCTGCCAACACACCTTCCAAATGAGGATGCATCTTCTCTATCACACTTTAAAGGACTAAATTCCATTTCCTGGAATTTGATGACGTGAAAGTAGGGCCTAATTTCTATTCCTGGTGTGCTGCAGTAAAGTTAATTTCTCTGAAATTTGTCCTGACTGTTGTGGGAAGCAGGTTTTCCCCACGTTGTAGGTGACTGAATTTATTCTCTGTTGTAGGAAAGATGTATTTAACACCCTCCTGGACATTTGCTATAGAAAACTAACCAGAAATCCCGAAAAACAAACAGCAACAACGGCACAAAGGAAGAAAAAAACCCCAGGTGATGGAACTGCTACCAAAGCAAGGCTTTAATCAACAGAATTAATTTGTTTGAAAAGGAAAAAAAATCCTCGGATTTTAGAAACGCTGAGCAGAAATTCTTTCTGAGAGCGCGTTTCCACTGGAGAATGCCAAAGCTGCACAATCCAAACATTACCTGGAGAGGGTTCAGCACTGACACATTTGCTGCAGACCCTCCCTGCTGACTGCAATCCCCAACAACAGCACTGTGAGGGGAACTGGGATTGGGGGTAACTGGGATTTGGGGAAACTGGGATTTGGGGTAAC
>VXBB01016733.1:98741-126127 GCA_013399915.1 Illadopsis cleaveri
AATAAATAAAAAATAAATAATATAAATAATCCCAGAGAATGGCTGGAGATGTTCAGCCCATTGTAAGTGGAGCAGGTCTGCCCCCACCCCCAAAAAATCTGTATTTAACTAAAATATGGCCAGGGCTGGACTTCAGGGGCTCACCTGCTGTCCAGACATTTTCCATTAGGAAGCAACTAAAATCCAGGATAAACCCAGTGGAAGCTGAATCAGTTTACACTTTCTGGGTTTTTCTGAGCACTCAAGAATCCCCTCTGCATTTTCACCTTTGAGGAAGGAACTACTGAAAACTAAACAGCAAATCGAGCTGGTTCAAAGCTGAAAAATGAGAACAAGCTGCCGGTCAGAAAGTAAATAATTTAGAATAGATTCAAACAATTAGGATTAACCAGCTTGGCTTTTATTCTTATTTTTTTTTTTAAAAAAAAGACTGTTTGATTACTCTAGGCTGTGTTTTGGAAACCATTTCTACCTTGTTTTTCTTGAGAAAACAATTTCACGCTACCAAAAAAAAAAGGCATCGAGCGATGCAAAGCATTTGTTTCTTTCTAGTTCTTAAGTAAAACCAGCAATGTTGGGCAGGTCAGATATAATAAATACAGCTATTTCAAGGCAAAAGAAAAATGTTTTCCTGGCCTAACTTTGAGTGACAAGAGAAAATTTTTCCCAGCTTGCAACTCCACTTTATTAAAAGTGCTCAATTTGATTTAATTGGATATATATGGATATATTATATTGGGCTGCTTTGTTGCATTTTTCAAATTAATCCTCCACCACTGAAGCAACATTTTCAAGTGAGTGGATGTTCTGGACACCTTTAGAAGTTGTGCTCTGTGGCAGCCACAGCCTCGTAGGCCATATTTTTGAATTTTGGAGACTTGGATTACCCCAGCAGGAAGNAGGCAGTTAAAGCAAAATGAAAGGTAAATAATATTAATAAAAAATAATAACTCACAAATAGTAAATAGTATGAATACAACCAATAATAGTAGAATGTAAATATATAATTAATAATGGATAATAAACAATATAANCTGGGCTGTGTTTTGGAAACCATTTCTACCTTGTTTTTCTTGAGAAAACAATTTCACGCTACCAAAAAAAAAAGGCATCGAGCGATGCAAAGCATTTGTTTCTTTCTAGTTCTTAAGTAAAACCAGCAATGTTGGGCAGGTCAGATATAATAAATACAGCTATTTCAAGGCAAAAGAAAAATGTTTTCCTGGCCTAACTTTGAGTGACAAGAGAAAATTTTTCCCAGCTTGCAACTCCACTTTATTAAAAGCGCTCAATTTGATTTAATTGGATATATATGGATATATTATATTGGGCTGCTTTGTTGCATTTTTCAAATTAATCCTCCACCACTGAAGCAACATTTTCAAGTGAGTGGATGTTCTGGACACCTTTAGAAGTTGTGCTCTGTGGCAGCCACAGCCTCGTAGGCCATATTTTTGAATTTTGGAGACTTGGATTACCCCAGCAGGAAGGCGATAGGCCTTGAATGGAGCTTTTTGTTCAGCCCTTTAATCGCTTCCAGCACTTGCCCCAGCCCACAAGATCCACACCAAATTTAGTCAGACATCCAGGCCAGACAGGAAGGATTTCTCTGCAGATCCACTCACTTCCACATTTTGGTTTCTTGAGCCTGAGGAGGAGACAGTGAGGCAGCTTAAAAGTTAATAATTATGGCTACAAACCTCCCCCAAGTCCTGGGAATGTCCTATTTTAATTTCAAAAAATAAGAATCATCCATCCTTAGCTGTTTCCAAGCCTATATCCTGGGAATGAAGGCTGCTAGGAGATAGATGCAGAAATACAGATATTTTTAATCCAGTTTGCCATGTCATAACCCTGGAGCTCAAATCCTCTGTGTTTCTTCATGCAGACACTCAAACATTTCAGTCAGCTTGAAGCAATTCCTCTCTCCTCCCCATTTGTCTCAGATTTGTTACCAAGAGCTTCAACTTAACAGAAGGAGCTGGTAGGCAATTTGTAGCCTTGCATTAAATTATTGTGGTTTAAACCCACTCAGTTTGATCTTGTCACACTGATCCTTCTCCCACACACAAAGGGAATTATTTCTACGCCCCAAAATTATTGGGGAAGGGCAGAGAGGGTTGGTGGGAGATGCCCCAGCGCCTCGCCTCGTGCTGAAGGCACAGCACGGATGCTCCAGGCAGGAATCTCCCGATGGCTTTTTCCTTCCCCTCTCTGCAGAGGGGACAGAGATTTTGGAAGAAAAATCTCCCTCTGTGGGCTGGGCAGTGCCTGGTGGGAGGATGTGGAGAGACACAAGTTTTGGCTTGGGGAGCCGGTGAGAATTCCAGCCCCAAATTCCAGCCCCACGCTCCTCATTTGGAAGCAATTGCCCCGTGCAATCCATCAGGAGGGGCCACAGCAGACAGCTTTGTGAAGTGGAAAAAAAGGAGTTCTTAATTTATATATGACAATTAAGCCAAATTGCATTGATTTCTTCTTCTTCTTTTTTTTCTTTTTTTCTTTTTTTTTTTTTTGGGAGACTTTAAAATGAACCGTAAGTCAGAAGATCTGCCAAGGCTCCCTTCCCTAATTAAACACATAACTGGGATTAAAAACCTTTTTAATCCAGCTGCTGAGAGCCTGTGAAATTTGTGGAGATGTATAGTTTGTGGGAAACATTGTGTTCCTTCTTGGATTCTTCAGCTTTCAGAAAAGACAGCATGTGAAAACTTTCCATAAATACAAACTGGGGTTTCCAATTAAACTACTGTCACTTCTATAAAATAAACGAGAAGCCAAATGAAAGCTTAGACAAATATTTTTAAAGTTAAAGTAACCAGCTTCAAATGAAATACACGACTTTTCACTGCAGCCATACCTTTAATAACTCAAGCAACACTTTTTTTAAATAAGTAATAAAATATTCCTGATTTAGACACAGCATTGCCACCAAGAGATTGCAAAACACAAAGAGTGTTGGTAATAAAAGAGACAAAACTGAACTTTAGAAGGAAATTCCTTGTCTAGCTCAGAGTTCAGAGCAAGATACAGACATTCCCGACCAAAAACTCCTTTTTGCCCTCCAATTTAGGAGTTTATTTATCAGTGTTGATTACTAGAGAAGAGAATTTGAGGGTGAGAGTTTGATTTTGAGCTTCCTCCATCCTACTGGGAGTGCACAATAAGAAATATTCCATCCTTGCCCAAGGAGCTGAAGCGTTCCCTGTGCAGCATTTCCTGGTTTATTGCTCTCACATTGGCTCTGCCAGAACACAGCTCTGCAGGTATTACAGCTCAAAGCTCTCCAGCTTAGAAAAACAGAACAACTGAGAAATATCAAAGGCCTAATCCTGTGGAAACAGCTCTGTCTTTGAAAAACCCCAAGTGTTTCCAGCCCTAAAGTAGCCAATTTAGGGTACATTTGTAGGGCCCCGCTGGGGTCAGGCTGACTCACACTTACATCACCTCATTCCCAGCATCCCCAGTCAGGCTCTGTCCAACATCTCCTTTGGAATCCGGCCCGACCCACTGAATGCCTGCTGCAGAAAATCCTTCCTACCAGCTTGGGATCATTTTAAATTCATGGATGGGGAAGCCAAGGGCTCCTGCAGTCCCCCAGTGAACCCATTTCCCCCTTTCACCCCAACTCTACAATGGGTTCGTTGTATCTCTGTAGGATCTCTTGTGTCAAATCCTGGAATGAATAATTGAATTATTGCGGCTCCAGGAGTTCGGTTTGAAGCTGGGAGGATCCTGTTTCCCGGGTGGGGTGTCCTGGCCGTCCATCACCCGAGCAGTGACACTCTGGGGGTTTCCGTGTTCCACATCCTCCCAATCCACAGGGAAGGACGGGTCTTTAGCAGGGAATGGGCTTTGGCATTCCCTGATGTGGATGCGGGTGTCTGCCGCTGTCGCGGGATTATCCAGAGGGGTTCTCAGCTCTTTTCCATCCCCCGTCGTGCTGCTCACACCTCTGCAAAGGACCGAGGCACTAAGGGGAAATGGGCTCTTCATTCCCATTAACACCTCCCGCCTTTGTCATGGGAGTGCCTCAGCACCCGGGAATTCACAAAGCCACGGAACAGGAGCTGTGAGCAGCTCCAGGGACATCGGCCTTTGGAGACCTGACCCGTTCCCTGGATCACAGCTAAGGAATTCACAGAATCACAGAATTTCTAGGTTGGAAGAGACCTGCAAGATCATCGAGTCCAACCCATGCTCCAACACCTCAACTAGATCACGGCACCAAGTGCCACATCCAGTCTCTTTTTAAACACATCCAGGGAGGGTGACTCTGCACCTCCCTGGGCAAACCATGCCAGTACTTTACCACTCTTTCTGTGAAAAACTTCTTCCTAATATCCAGCCTATATTTCCCTTGACACAGCTTGAGACTGTGTCCTCTTGTTCTGTCTATTAATACGACATTTCTGATTTCAGCACGAAATTCCCCAAACCGGCTCCCAGCTCATCTTCCCCGCACAAGAGCTGGGGAGATCCTTCCCATCTTTCCACACTTGACACGACCCGAAGCCTTTATGGGATCAGATTCCCTATGGAATTCTCACAGTCCCAAAGGGATGCAGCGAAGGCTACTGGAAATCCCTGAAACCACTCTGCAAACCTCAGTATCTGTTTGAAAGGCATCTCCCGAGGTGAAAAATGGCTGCACTTCATCGTTAAAAGACAATGTCGCAGGCAGTTAATCTCCACCATTTATTTTCTATCATCCAAACCAAAATATTGATACATCTGGACAAACTCAGCCCGAGGAAAGAGCACATTCCCAAAGCATTCATGAACACAAGCGGCAGATCATAAATTGTAACTATCCAGAACTGACCCCAGTGAAGGGATCTGCCCAGAGAGGAGGCAGGCGGCCACAGGGCTGGCTTCATTCAGCACGTCCAGAGAAATTCAAAAAGTTAAATTAAAAATATCATCAGCTTGTTGGATTGGCCTCTCCTGAGTCCCAGAGTTAAGACAGTCTAAGCTACAATAAACACACCCCTCCCCCAGGGTAGGTCAAATATTTATTCAATTGTTGTGCCCAAGAGATTCCCACAAACCCAGGAAAAACCATTTAAATGTTTCACTCAGACCGAGCTCAGGATTGCACATTCCTAAGAGGCTCCTGCTGGGATTCAGTGGCAGTGAAATTCAGGATGAGTCCATCCAGGAGCTCAGCTTGAGTTATTCCAACACTCTGCTGCTCATGGTGAAAAGGTGAGTTCTGCCAATCCTTCCTGAAGGAAATTTGTGCTACAAGGCCCAGAACTGCCAACTGTGCACTGGGAGTCATGTAAAATTATTAACTTTTGTTTTAAACCCAGAAATATTTGAAAGACAATGAAAAAAAATCCCAACAACAAAATGCAGAAATATTTTTTAAAGAATCCTCCACTACCTCCAAATTTTTGTCTCCTGTACCTTAAGAAAAAAGTCAAGTTGATGGCTGTGAGATTCCTGGCTCTGAAAGAGGGATCAGGGTAGGAAGTGATCACCCAGTTCAAGACAATGAACATCAGCACTATTTCAAAATATCAGTGAGAAAGAAAAAGAAATTTCTAGACAGAAACTTCCAGCTGAGATGAAATGTCTCCTGCATGGCAAAGACAAGCATACAAGTAATGCAACATTTGAGTTTATCCTCTCTGCACCTCTAAATGACATTAATGGAAACCATGACCTTGACATTTCCATTGCAGTGCTCTTTTAAAAGGCAACACAAAAGCAGGGATTCATCAGGTTCATTTTTAGGAAAAGGCTTCTTTGCCATCAGTAATAACATCTCACCACTCTCTGACCTCAAAGGAAACCTAAACAATGATTTCTGCACCATTGTGCAAATTATGAAAAAATCCAGGAGCATTCCTTCCCATCGTGTCTTATTTGCCAATAAAGAGGTACTTTCCTGGCATCAAAAAAAACCCTCAATATTTAACATTCCCTTTAAAATATCTCCAGCAAGTCACTCAACCTGAACATAAAAGTTGGGCATTAACTGACTTTGGCCATCTTCCTTTCTCTGTAAATAAATGTAAAGAAACAACCCCTGAGTGAGGAAAACCTCATGCAGGTGAACATTACAAATTCAGATTTTGTAGCTGCTGGCTCACACAAAGCTGTGTGTGTTACACAGCCCTTATCTGTAATTAATATCAGCTCTGGATTGGGTTCTGCTTATTGACACAAACAGCCCCCAAGCAAACCAGAGGGAATGGTTAATAATTAAATAGAAGCATCTGGAACAACAAATTGATAGGACAAAATCGCATCATTGTACATTGAAAACTCAATTTGAATACTGTAAGGAAAAATTCTCTATCTGAAAGCATCAAATGAATTTATGCTAAGAAAGAGAGGCATGTCCAAGTCATTCTGTGGATTTCATCATTCTTAAATTTACTTCATTGAAAAAAAAATTAGGAAAAGCCCAGGTAGTAACCCTACTACCAACTTCAGTACTATTTGTAGGAATATTAGGGTGAAAGGTTCAAAACAATGTCATTCCTCTCACTGGAAGCACCGTTTTAAAATGCCGTCTTTAAAAACTTTCAGATTATTTTTTCCTAGTGACACAACATCAGCAAAAGCCACAGTGTGTGACATTTAATATCATTTAATTTAATATAATTTAATTTCATATCATTTATCTACATCTTCACATAGACACGCTGGGAACTATAGATTTTCTATCCCTTAAAAATTCCCAGTTCAAGTCCTTTGGAAAAAGTTCTTGGAGAATAATCCCTGAAGAGGCACTTGGTTTGATTTTTCTGGAGAGCCATTTGAATTCCATGTGCTTGGCACAGCCCTGTGCTCCTGACAGAACAGATCAGCTCAATGAGCTCCTCGGGAATGAATCGAGTTATGGATCAAGTGACAAACAACAATTGTCCCTGTAGCTCCACAGATTTTATCACAGGAAAATAATGCCTGGAATGTGGCTCATCCCAGAGCAGGGAGCATAGTGCAGCCCCTCCTGGCTCCCTGTGAGTTATCCTGTGGATTTCATCATTCTTAAATTTATTTCATTGAAAAAAAAAAATAGGAAAAGCACAAGTAGTAACCCTACTACCCACTTGAGTACTATTTGAAGTAATATTAGGGTAAAAGGTTCAAAACAATGTCACTCCTTTCATTGGAATTAATTAATGGACTAATCGTTAATTAATTCATGATTTTATCCTATCAATTTGTTGTTCCAGATGCTTGTATTTAATTATTAACCATTACCTCTGGTTTGCTTGGGGGCTGTTTGTGTCAATAAGCAGAACCCAATCCAGAGCTGATATTAATTAATTAATAAAGCCCAGGCAGAGCTGCACAGGCAAACAGGGCTTTGGCTTGGGCACTCACTTGGATAAAATCAGATTTATTCTCAGCAATTACCAGAGCCACTCTCAGCTTTCAGGCAGCAAATAAAGGAAAGCAAAGCCATAGGCTGCTGGAGTGAGACTAATGATGATCTATGCCTGACACTGGCAGTGCCAAAACTGGGTTTGTTGTGAAATCCTGCCCTGTGCCTGGGTCTGGGCACTGCCCCTGCAGCCAGGAGCCTCCACTTGCTGCAGCTGCTGCTCACAAGAATTTCTTTTGTTGCCCAGGTTTTGTTGTTTGGCCAAGTCCTTGCTCAGCCTCTGCCGTGGAGAGAAGAGGCCAATACTCAGCCACCATTCAGAGGTCGTGTGGGCTTCAGTTTCTGTTTGCAAGAGGCTTTAAAAACTGCAACCTCACCAGGCAAGCCCTTGGATTTATTGCTCTGACACCAGCACTGCAGCCAGGCAATAGCAGAAGAAAAGAACACATTCCAGGGCTGTGACATTTTGCCCAGCCTCACTGACAAAAGCACAGCAAAGAAAAAAAATTAAAAAAAAAAATTAAAAAAATCAGTGCTGATGTTCATGTTCTTGTTGGGTTATCCAGAATATCCACTGCTTTCTTCTGGAAAATAAACAGCAGAGGAAAAAGCTGTGGTGGGAAGATGTTATGACAAATTCTGCTGCACAATTTGGAGGATCACTTTAGTGAGCAGGCAGAGAAATGAGTCTGCAGCTGAATGATTTCCCACTCCAAGCAGAGAAAAAACACAGTTATCCCACAGATACAGACTCCAACAGCAGATCCAACAAAAAATGAGCAGGACAGTTATGGAGACGAGAATTCTTATCTTTTTGCTACCTACCTGAATCAAATTGCATGTGTTTTTCTTGATCAAATTGCAATTATTTAAAAATATTTAACTTAATCTAAAAGCAGTTCACCCCAACACCCCAAAAAACTCAGCACTGAGCAAGTCATCCAGCAGATCTTGGGAGAGGAAGTGTGGAATCTCAGAGCTGCTGGATACCTGGGTACTCTGCATGTTCAGTGGCATCCAGAGCTCCCCTCTCATGGATTTACAGCTGTGCAGTGTGTGGATACCAGGCCAGATCCCACATGTTTCAAACACATTTAGAAGGTAAAATGCCATGTAAGCCAGCAAAAAACCTCAAAAAAACAGCTTCTTATTGCTCTTTTTAACACCAACTTGAAGGAATTGCAGTTTTTACAGAAAGCAGCTGGGGGCAAACAGAACAAAGTGCAGATTTTCTCACTAAAAATCCCAAAGGTTTCCACCATGGGTGGAGGTGAGATGTCTTATCAGAGAACAGGATGAGCTGGAAGGGAACCACCAGGATCAGAGCCCAGCTCCTGTCCCTGCCCTGGACACCCCAAGAATCTCACCCAGAGCAGAGAACACACTAAATTACAGTCCAGAAGAATCATAACTAGAAATCCCTTGTCTCCATTAGAGCAGTGCCCAAATGAAACATGTTATAATTGTTTTTTAAAAAAAGGAGGAAAGGGAATCATTGCAGAGGCCTGAGCCAATCCACTCTGCAGAGGCCACTGGAATCTGTGCTCAGTCCCTGAGGTGAGCTGGTCACTGGGACACCAGCACACTCAGCACTCAGTCACACAACACTCCAGGATTTTTATTGCTCCTGTCGGAGTCCAGGGTATCCCTTTGGATAACCTGGGACCCGAGGAAGGGAGTTTGAACCCTGGACAGGGGAGTTTGAACAGAGCCCAGGAAGACACTGGGTTTGATTTCAGTCCATGGGAGAGGCTTCCAACACTGAGAGGGGAATTACAAACCTCAAAAGTGTGAAAACAGTAGTTTAGCCCAGCACGAGGTGAAAAATTTTGTAGTTTTGGGGTTCTTAGAATGGAGGTTAGTGGGGGACAAGATGGAGGATTTAGGGTGTTGCCCTAAGTTCCTCTCCTTCTTCCTCGTCCTCCATCTTCTGGGGTGGTGATGACACAAAGTAGCTTGAAGGGATTGGATCAAGATATAAATGACCCTTTTAGTATAAGTATCATACATTGGCACCAAATAGTAAATAGTGGGCACGTAGTTATCTGTGTGAGAACAAAGCAACGCCCCATCTCGGGCAGTCATGGCACAAAATAGTAAATAATGGACATGTAGTTATCTGTGTAAGAGCAAAGCAACGCCCCATCTCGGGCAGTGGTGGCACAAAATAGTAAATAGTGAGCACATAATTATCTGTATAAGAACCAAGCAACGCCCCATCTTGGGCAGTGGTGTCGTGTCCCAGCCGCTGTCTGGACCTTGGCTGGGTGTGGAGAAAATCCTGAGATACCACATAATAAACAACACAAGAAACCTGCAAACAAGGCCTTGAGGACTCTGCTTTTCTCTCGTGACACGGCTCAGGGCTTTTAGAGAACTGGGGACTTTTGACAACCTGAATCTGGGGTGAGAAACCAAACCCGAGAGTTCCTTTTCAATCACAACCCAGAGAGCTGGGTTCAACAGCTGCCACCTCCAACCCCTTCCCTGGCAAACACCTTTGCTGTTCCTGCATTCTCTCCTCCCCATTCCTCCCCCAGCACGTGAAGGGAGAGTGACCTCAACACCATCCCATGGCCATCAGCGACCAGCAGCAGCCAGGGGCAAAACCGCAGCTCCCAACTGTTAGAATTACAAGACAAAAAAGCCCACCAGCAACAGAACCACCACGTTAAAGCCACGCTCTGCTCCCTCCCCGAGCAGCCCCAACAATGGTGCCATTGTTCTGCAGCCTCATCTCTGCCCAGGGCCACCCACATCTTCCCCACTCCAGGGAGAAGTCAGAATCTTCCAGCTCAATAGACAGCCAGGGAGAGGAGAAAGCATCTTTACAAGGCTTGTTCATTTTTCTTGGATAAGAGGAGCGCTCAGCCTTTGCCTCCAAGCCAAAGCCCTGAAAGGAAGAGAATGAGTTTGAAGTTTTGAGGATGGACAAGGCTCCGACACTCCGAAACTCTGTATCGCACAAAGATTGATTTCCTCCAAGTACAAGAGGCCTCGGGTGAAAACGATCCTTCACAGCCCCGTGGCCGGGAGCCAGCAGGAGGCTGAAACACAAAGGAGGCATCGTGCTTGCCTCCAGACGTCAGGAGCTTTTTGATAAATTCAAATTCATTCTGCTAAATGAAAAAATTCCTGGGATCTTTCCTTCATGTTAACATGTGCAGTAATATTTCAAATTTATATAAATTACACACACAAAAAAAAAAGTTTAAAAAAATGAGTCAGTCCTTTCCTCTTTTTTTTTTTTTTTTTAAAGTTTAAAATGTTCTATTTCCTTTTACCAGGCCTGCTATAGGAAAGGAAAATGAAATGCAACCAGCCCTAAAAATGCTGGAGAGGAAAACAATAGAAATAATGTCATGTCAGATAAAGTCCAAACAAGCTCTGTCCAAAATCTGGGTACACAGCACCAAATATCTGCTGTGAGCAGGGGAACAGAGCAGATCCTAGGAAGTTTTCAAAGCCTTTTCAGGATTCACCTACAGACCAAAAGAGGCTGTGGAAATAAGATTTGCCAGATGTCCCAATATAAATCAGGATTTTTAATATTCCTCCTGACGTCCCATTAACCTCACCAAGATTTCCACACAATGCCATGTGGCAAACTTGTCATAAAAGTCAGACACACGTGGGCAGAGGAGGACAAGGGAGAAACTGAATTCAGCTCCTTCAGTTTTCCATGCCTGGATGAGAGGCAGGAGAACAAGGAGACAAAGAAAACCAGGTTGGATGTAAAATAAAGACAGAAAGAGTGAATGCAGCCCAGATGGGTGAGGCAGAACAGATCCTGCAGGTTTTTGTTCCAGGAGAAAAGCTCAGGACTCAGAGCTTGTCTAGAGAGGAAGGGAAATAAAAAAGGATATTCTTTTATCATGCTCACTCCGAGATAAACTTTCTGCAGCCTAAAATAAGCCCTCCTGTTGAAGTGCATTCAAACACACACAAATCAATGTTCTGATGTGTCATGTGGAAGGGACACAGGCTTGTCCTGGATGTAAGGTCACTGCTAGCCAACAAATTAACTTCTCTTTACACTAAAAGCCATATCCCCCACCCTCTAATCTGTAAGCACTCAGCTCTCAGAAGAATGCTTTTTCTTTTCTTTCTTCTTTTTCTTTCTAAATGAGAATATTTACAACAGGTAATAGGGAAACTTAATCAGCCCTTAGAAAGTATTTAGGTATAAAAGGTGCACAGAGTCAGTGCTCTCTCCATTCCCCAGCAGAAACGGGATATTTCTGCAGAGCTGAAAGGGATAGAGTTTATCATGTCCACTGAACACCTGCCTCCACTTAACCCTTTGGGGACTTTCTGCTTCAGCTGCTTTTTTCAATGGGCTCAGTAGATCAACAGGGCTCTAAATTCTTCAGAATCTGTCTTCCCCCTGCCTCTTTTCAACAATATCTTACCAGACAGTCTTTCAACGCGGGGTCTCCATCCTTATGGTTTTCCAAAAGCCTCCAACCGAGGGATCACAGAAAGTCAGGACAAGGCAGTTTTGTTCCTGCCAAGTATTTGAGCTCAGATCCCCTCCTCGTTCATTGTGTCAATCACTTGTCCGGGCTGGGTCAGGAGTTATTCCCAGATCCAGATGCAATCCAGGTTTTTGCAGTGACTGTCTCCCTGTCCTGCTCCTGAGCCTCCATGCTCCACACACTGCTCTGGATCCAGGCACAGATGTGCAAAATTCTTGCAATATATCAAGTTATGTGAGTGCATTACCAATATTCATATAATTAATCCTCATCTCTGTGTGTATGAAAAATTTACAGCAGATTTCTTTGGGTATTTTTGTTTCAAAAAAAACGTTCAAAAGCAAAGAGTTTACTGAGAAGAAAAAAATAGGGGAAACACCACAAAGGAAATTGAGTATCAGGCTTCATCAATATAAAAAGTCAAATATTTTGTGTTTTATTGCGAGGTTCATGTAAAACACGTGAATTATTTTTTAAAAAATCAGATTCTCTGCCTTTGCTGTTTGCACAGAGCACCACAATACCAGAAGTGCTTTAAAGAGAGATAAAAATGACATTCACCCCAATCGAAAGTTCCCTTTTGAAGAAAAGTTGAGATAAGATTATCTCAGCAGCATTATCTCAGCACACAAGTGTAAGTGTGCCCTATTTATTTACACATTTTATTCTGAAACTTACTGAATGTTCTTAGTTGCAAGCAGCAAAGCTCCTTCCCCCCAGCCTTGTTTCAATAAAACTGCTATTGTTACAGATTACTTTAATTTTTTAAGCCTAAATGCAGGATAGTTGGAATTGGGAGGATATTTGTCTTTTGGAGCCCAGCGCTACAGAAATCTGGCATCAAAAGTACAATAGAAAACAGAGTTTGGTGGGAAGTTCAGCTGCTTCACTACCCTGCTTTGAATAGAGCAGAAAACTTCTATTAATTCCCTGCTGTTCCAGCCAGGGCAGGTCAATTCCCTCACCACCAGCCTGGAGACTCTTCCAGCAGGGTTGGAATTAACCCTGTTCGTGCTGCTCACAAAGTCCCCAAGCAGCACTGCCAGTGGCTTTCCAAAACTAAATTCCAAACTCTGCAATATGGACAGGCCAATGATTCTAAAATCTGGCTTAATCTGCAGCTTCTCAGGCTCTGAAATCTGCCCATTATCAGTGCAGGGACAAAGTGTGAGAGTTTTGTCATTAAAAACACGACCTGGATTTCCACTCTGTCCTGGCAGAGCAGCTGAAAACTCCTTGGGCAAATTCATTGCACAACAGAGCATGTAGAGTGCTCAAAGTGCTCAAAAGTGCTCAAAACAGGCACAGTTAACTCAAAATACATGAAAAAACTGCTTCAAGCACACCCCATGGAAAATCATTAGATAAACACCTGCTCAGGTGTAACGTAACATTTTTTTGCCATGTCAGGTTTAAAAGCTGAATCACAAACCTAGCACTTTAATTAAACAGGGCAAGTACCTGCTGAAAGTACTGCCAAAAATATGTTGCTGGAAATTCAAGGTTTGCAACTAAAATCAGATTTATGAAGGGGGGCAAAAAAAGGCAATGACTAAGCAAGTGAATGAGGATTTCCTAACAAGAGTTTGAAGCCACCCCAGAAGGGAGTGGGGTCGAGTTCCTTGTACCTGGCAGGGTTTGGAGTAAGGGGAGAGCAGGAGGAAGAGGTTTCACCAGGAGGCAAAATTCCTTTCATCCTCCTGCCCTGCATCCAGCACTCCCCAAGCTGGAAAAGCTCTGCTCAGTGCTGAGTTAAAGGTGTCAGCACACACAGAGCTGTTTCACCTGTCCAGGGATCCATTTCCCAGCTGTGCAATGGGAACAGCACTTTTTGCCTGCCTAAGGAGGAACATAACAAGGAAAATGATGTCAAGGATCATGAGGTTTTGGGGTGATGAGAACTGTGAGGAGCAGAAAATAGGAGAAAATGGTGGTTTAGCCAAAAATCAGTATGGAAACTACTCCACAGTGCTTTGAAGTTCAGCTCAGCAACAATATTTAATAAAATGGATGGGTAGTAAACCAACTTCATCCCTCCTTGTGGTGTCAGCAATCAAATACCTGCACAGAGAGCGACCTGCCCCTGAACAATGCTCCTTTTCTGGGCTGAAACTCTGAAAAAGCCCTCATTTCAATTTGAGTAAAATTATGGCAGCCCAGTGCCCAGAGATGCAGAGCCTTGGGCTTCCCAAGTGCCAGCCAGGGGGATGCACACAGACCATCAGGAAAATGTGAAATGAATCTGCTGTGCCCAGCTAAAATCATTTCTCCCTCTCCTTTCTCCTCAGTGAAGATGACACTCCAAGCACATGTTTACTATCCAAATGTGTCTTTCCAATGGAAAAAACAAACAAACAAAAAAAACTCCCCTGGCATTTAGAAATGCTTAAACTGGCTGTGGGAAAGAATTCACGTTCAGGAGAGGATCCAAAAGGGTGGCCACAAATGTGCCCTGTGGATTTTGGGCAAGGCAGAAAGAAGAAGGGTCCAGGCTGTCTCTTTGCTGTGCAGCTGCTCCGTGCTGTGCAAGGACTGAAAAAAAATCTCTTCCCACTTACCACAGAAAGAAGTAGGAAAGCGTCAACGCTGCCAAAGCTCAGAGGATGACAAAGAAACCAACAAAACCAAAAGAAGAAGAAGAAAAAAAAATCAGTTGCTATTTTTCCCAAACAATTCTAGGAACACAAATATGGTTTTATAGATTTAAGTCATTTTTTTCTTAATGGAAAAAAAAAAAATAAAAGGGAGCTGTAATACCAAAAAGTTATATAAGCTCCAACAAAAGCTGGTTATTAAGAGGAAAGCTTTAACTACCTAAGGACCAGAATTTTATGCCAAGAAGCCAAGTGGCAGAAGGAATTCATGGATCCAGGAGGAACTTGCTCCATTGTTTAAGCAATTGATTTGCTAAGATATGGGCACTGGAAAAGCCAAAGGGCCTGAAACTTCCCTCCAGTGTGGTGGCTGCATGCAGGCACAGGCATCCCACCCACTCTTCTTCTATTAACTACAGATGGCAGGGAAACGAGGGAGGAAAAACACAATATGCCACAGCTCTTTCCCACAGAGGCTGAGCAGTATCAGGGGATCACACTGTGTTATTTAAATCTGAGAGACTAAAAATACAGCTCTTTATTGCTCTGGAATGTGAAGCCTAAGAGCAGTTCCACCATCTGAGGTAACAAAGCTAAGGATGTCCCCCAGTTCCTCCCCGGGCCCTGGATTTGGTGTGCATTTTGTTACTGCAGACCTTTCCCCCTTAGTAAAACAAACAAACAAACAGGCAAGCACATGCTACTAATTTTATTTACATTGCACATTATCGACCAAACCTATATTTGGGGTTCTTTCCAGACCACCAAGGCTCTCGTTACAGGGACTCTGCACTAAGTAGAGAAACATAAAAACCCAGAAAAATCTCATAATTTCAGTATTGATGAAATAGATGCAGGTTAAGAATATGTTTATGAAAATCCAGGGTGGGGGGGAAGACACATTCCCATCTCAAAAGGGGAATGTCTATTACCTATATATTAAAAAATACTAATGCAGCAGGCTCAGGTCATTACACAGTGACAGCAAATTTGGTCCTATCACTCATCCCCTCCTCCAGCTGAGGAAACCTGGAATTTAAACCTGACAGGAATCCCAGAAACAGCAGAGACATCTTCAGTCAGCAAAGGCTGATCCAGGGCGAGCTCAAAGCCTCCCATTGACTTCCCAAGGCCTGGACCAACCTGTGCATCCAACCCAGTGCCAAGCAGGAGCTGCTGCCAGGAATATAATCCCCCCCAGCTCTGCCCTGTCCAATTTAAACATCTCCAGCACTGCAGCTTCAATAACCTCCCTTGCACGATTCTTCACGCCCTGAGATTTTGCTCGTAGGAAACTCTGGAATTTAGCTGAGCTTTCCTTGTCTCCCTCCTTTTTACAGCCATGCCTTGCTCTAAATAACACCCCTGTCCCTGCTGGTAGCACAAAGATGTGCACAAAACATCATCCCATTCACTGCAATAGGTCTTCATTTCCCCAAAATGAAAACCCAGAATTGATTTTGAACTTTTCCCTCCAGGGCTTCAGCCCAATTTGTTGAAAACTTTTGTAGGATATGAAAGGTGTGCTCCCAGGGCAGTGCAGTGACAGCCCCTGACCCTGCTGCTCCTGTGTCCCTTCATCTTCACGTTCCTTTCGGCCAAACAGCAGAAATCAGGTTTGGGGGATGTTTTTATGAACAAACATCTATTTACTGCTGCCTAAATCCCTTTTCCTTCCTTTGTGACAGAACCACAGAGAAGGGAAAACAGGCAGAGGTTGGATTGCAAGGCAGAGGTTGGAATAGGTGACCCCAAGTTCCCTGGAGCAGCATTACAAGGATTCCACAATTTATAAAATTCAGGCATTCTGCATCCTGGAAAACAGCAGGATTCTAACACCATTACACAGGACACAAACCTCCTTACCTAAAGTCTGATTAATAAATATTAAAAGGCTAAGTTTGATCTCTCCAGAACAGCAGCAGACTTCATAGACAGGGTGATGTCAGATGGAGATTACTGGGGCAAAAAAAAAACCTCCAAAAAAAACCTGCTGGGGTTTGTAAAGGAAGGAGGAAAAGCTAAACACAGCCCCAGACTCCTGAGATTACAGGTCAGCCCATTTGAATAAAAAATTGAGTATTAAAAAAGGGGTGGGCTGTATTTGCCTCCATGTATTTTGGGGGGAAGGAGGAAGGAGAAAGGGGAAAGTAATACTCGTTATTTGAGCAGGGCATGCCTTTTTTTTCTTGGCAATCTCTGCCTTCTCTTTTCAACAGACACATCCTTTGGGGCCTGAATTGTGAGTTAGACACATGTCCAGAGAGAAACGGGGCTCTGTTTTCTGTAGAACAACAGACTACTTATTTTTCAGTACAGACAACCCCTCCTATCTGGTATTTAACTTAGATGTAAACTAGTCCCAGCAGAGCTACCCCTCTTAATGGCTCACACAACCCTGGAAAACAGATTTTTTTTTTCTGCTCTTGGACTGGACTCATCACTGATGCATTAACTCAAATCGACAGTGAGCCCAAGTCTATTCAGTTTTGTGGGCTGGTGCCGAGTGATGAGGCTTCTTGGCAGGCTGGAATTACTTGGGAAGGCAGAAGTGAATCAAAGACCATTACCCAGATACAGCAGAAACATCAGAGAGATTCTGACACGCTCAATCCTTTCAGAATGTTTGATGTTCTGCTGTACTCGAGTGACTCATGTGATTAATAAAGTAGATATATTTGTCATCTCCTTGGACAGAACTAGAAATGTACTTTGCTAGCAGCAAAAACAAGTAGGCTTTGAGAGAAACACCACAGGTGAACGAATCCCACCCACAGCAGCAGGGATGTGCACTGCAGGAACTCCCTTTTTTATGGGAATTCCCAGGAGCAAGGACAGAGGGAGGTTTTTAGGACCATGGAATACAGTTTAGCTCTGAATCATGTTTGTTTTCTATGAATGTTCATATCAAAAAGCATTTTATACTCCATCAGGTTCTGACAGGAGAAAAAACTTAGGTATGACACCATTATTAGGTATGATACCATTATTAGGTATGATACCATTCTTGCTTTAATTAAGGAGGATATTTGCAAAAGTCTGAATAAACAGGTCAGGGAAATATTTACAAAGACTAAATGGAAGCTTTGGTTTCTCCAGGATCCCTTTAGAGTCACCAAGATAACCACGGTAAAAGAGATGGGGCAGAGTCCTCTGGCCATGCCCCTCCCAAGTGTCTCCTAACAGATGTAAATCTAATTTCTTGTTAAAACACAGCCCTCACAGCCTCCCAAGGCTATGAAAGGCTTTATTCTCCTCACCCCGGCAAGTTTTCTTTCTCATCTCTAAATTAAGCCTATTCTGCTTTAAATTAAGTCAAATATCTTTTGTCTTAGCAATCACTGCCATTGGGAATAAGCTGTTCTCTTCTTCCTTGTAAGAGCTGCTGTAGTACCAACTCACAATATATGCTTTTTTTCTCCCTTTTCCCTCCTTTTTGGTGATGCAATTAAAGCTCGTTCATCCTTATCGGCGAAGTTTTCCATTTTTACAGCTCTCCAGCTGGTCCCTGCCTTTCTCCAGCTCCACTTCCCGAGGGCAGTTCTCCTGCTGCTGAGGTCTGTCCCACGCTGAGCAGAGGGACAGAGATTTCTTGTGCCCTGCTGGTTGTGCTGCTGCCCGCACAGCCAAACACAACGTTTGCCTTCCCCTCGTCACACTGCAGCTCTGCTGGCTTGGCTCCCTTCCCCTGCCACGGCAGCTCCCAAAATCCTTCCCAAAGAGCTGCAAGCCAGCCAGCTCCCCTTCTGTCATTTACACAGGTGCCTCCTCCTTCAGGACTTTAATGTGCTGCACTTATTCCATCATCATATTTCTTCTGTTTCTCCAGTTTAGGAAGATTGTTTGGAGCTTGCCTCCCATGCCTCCCGCCCAGTGTCCTCCAGCAGTTTCCCACAAGCTGGGAAAGCTGCTCCCATGCCCAGTTTGCTCCCAGAAGAACCAAACCACCAGGCTCTCCAGGTATTTAGAGGTTCTCTGTTTTCCCTGCCTTTACAGAGTTTCACTCAGCCCCCGTGTCTGTCCCTGCCATCAGGAGTTTGCACCAACTCCAGACACGTCACCGTGTCCCCCACAGGGCTTGAGAAGCTGCTCTGAGGGGAAAGGAGGTTGGTGTGACAGGATTTGGCCCTGACAAAACCATTTCAGCTCGCTATTTATCTCCTTGTTATCTCCCAGCTGCTTGCAAATGCTTTATCTGCTGTTAAGCACATTGATGTCGAAATCCTCACACACATTTTTTCGCTTTCTTCCCAATTTTTTTAGGCTTCCCCCCATCAGCACACAGGGTCTCTCACTCCTCAGCCTGACCCGGGCTGAGCAACTTCCTCAGAGGTTGAAGGAGTGACAGGAGAAATCCTAAAACATCTAATTTATCCAAGTATTCCCAAACAGTTTTTCCTCATTCTAGACTGAGATTGCAGTGCTGATGTCTTTGCATTCCTGGTGTCTGCTGGGTTTTTCAGGGCAGGGTCAAAAGCAGTGCAAAAAAAAAAAGAGCATTAAGGATTTCAGCCTTTGGTTTTGCTCTCCAGAACATTTCCTGTGCACAGAGTCACAAGTCAGCATTTTCTCCTGGCTTTTTCTTTCCCTGCTCCTCTCATTATCACTTGGAGCTTCAATCCCATTCTGTGCCTCAGCTTTTCTGACTTTGTTATTGTGTTTATCATAAACCTTTGTACTGAGCTCTGGCAATTTCATTCACAGATTTTAAATACCTTCCCCTCTCTCTCTTTAATTCACCTCCAGCATTCCCAAATCAGAAGTGGAATGATGTTCTCCATAAGTAACTACAGAATTCCTTAAATACTTTGTCTCTTCAGATTTGCTTCCCATAAGACAAGAACTTTAGTCTAACAAATCACAGGATTTTTATGTCATCCCTATTTCCTAAGGAATTTGAGCTCCATCATTCAAAATTGTTCATTAAAACACTTCCCAAAGTCACAAAAGCAAATTTACAAAAAGAAAAGAGCATTTCAACCCCACACTGGGCAATTTCAAGAAATGCCACAAAATGCATTTATTTTATGAAGGTGACAAGTTTTGAAATAATTAGCACCTCCAAAACCAAACTGATAATGATTTCTTCCTGTCAGCATCCCACTCCCCTCCCCAAATCCACCAAGCTGGGCAGCTGGGAATGGCAGGAGGCTTTTGCAGGATTGGGAAGGACATGGATAGCAGGCAGTGGATTCATAAGGATTAATGTACATGAGATGGCTCCATATGGCACACCTGGATAGGTCCCACACTACTTTCAAATAGAGAAATAAATAAAAATGCTTTGATCTTGGAATTTTGGTAAAAGAGGCATGTGGAAGAGCAGATCCCCAGCTTTTATTCCTAGATCTGCTGTGGGGTTTTTTTGGGGAGCTCCTACAAGATTTAACCTGTACTCCTCTACAAGCATCTAAAAGGGAAAAAAATATATATAACCCACAGCAAGCCACAGTGAAAAATTCAAAATTGTTTGTAAATACATAACCCAAAGCAAGCCACAGTGAAAAATTCAAAATTGTTTGTAAACAGTTCTGAGCATCCTTGATCAAAATTACTGTTTAAAAAATCAGTAACTTCTGGATACTCTCACCAGAGAAATAAGAACTGAGTGCACAGGATTTCTTTTCAATGGAACATGGAGAAGATTTGCTTTTTTCTGATGCTTGCCAAGCTGCAATAAGAACCATATTTTCTGCATGAAATTCAACACCCAGAAGAAACTGTAAAGGAGCAGAGGGTCTCCTGTCCCTCTACACTTATTACTGCTGTGAGCATATGGAAAGAACACTCTCTGGGTTGCCTGGAGATGATGTAAATACAGATAAGTGCATTCATCTGTTTAAAAATGAATAAAAAAGAAAAGAAAACCTCCAGATCTTATTAAATGAAGTTATCACAAAAATATGAAAGTACATCTTTGCGGTGCATCAGTCCAGGCACATCATTTTTTACATGTTTTATATGTTTTGGGGTTTTGTGCCTTTTCCTTGAGCTGCACTTCATGTTTCTCAGGACTCAGAGAAAAAAAACCAACCTAATTTTCTGACACACAAAATTTATTTGGGTACTTCTCATTCTGATTCAACACATATCAATGGCCTAAGCTACATATTATCAGCCCCTAGAATATCATTCAAGGAAACAACACCAAGGGATGACAGGTGGTCAAAACCTGCTTTTTATCCTTTCTCTGCTTTCCATCATCCAGCTCTTCCTACTCCAGCTCCCCCTAAGCCAGGCAAAGTGAGTGCAAATATTAACTCTGATATAGAAATCGTGCAGGTTTCTCCACTGCTCCTCTTCCATGCCCAGATCCCTGAGAAAAAGCAGCTGCTCCCGCCCAGAGCAGGGGAAATCCAAACAGATTACACTCAAGTGCTGCTTTGTGGGAGATTTAGGAGAGAGCACAATAATCCTAAATCTGATCCCCTGCATGACACGTGCCACAATTCCCTAGATCCAGCGGTTCTGCACACATCCCACTGTGGCTGTGAGCACATTGTTCCCCAAGTCAGCCCTGATTTAAAGGCTCCCCAGTGATGAAGAGCCTCCCACATCATTTGACCATTTGTTTTCCACAAATAGCTCCTTTCAAAGTGAAAAACTCATGGAGGAAAATGAAGTTGGCTCCCTTGAGCTCAAGCTGGAGATTTAGGAGTTTGTCCCCACTGCAAACCGCACTGAAATGGAGAATTCCAGGAGCAAAGCTGGGAAGCAGAAATGGGGCACCAGAAGGTCCACATGGGGCAGGGGCCTCGCCTGAAGCATCACCAAGCACAGAGGACCTGTGCCAGACACCCAAAATAAATGATGTGTCTCCACAGCAAACCAGTCTGATTCATTTGTGCTGCCTTAAGTCGGGGTATTTAAAACAAACTCTGAACAAAAATACTTTTTTTGTTTACAAGACTTTGCTCTCCAAATGGTTGTCTCTAGAGATGGCATTTTCCAGACAGCTCAGGCCTCTGGATGCTGAGGGTTCCTTTGGGAATGCACCTGGGTGGCTTCAGGACTTACAGTTGTGTCATTGTCACCATCAGAGATCCAACCCTCAGCACCCAGCCAGCCTTCCCCAGGGCTGTGCCATGGATCCCAAGGAAGATAACTGCACAGGGAATGGGTTTGTGCCCACAGAGCCAACTCCAGGATTAACCCTCAGCCTTCATTCTGAGGTGCTTTAGTGGAAAACTACATAGCAAGATGAAATCTGCAGCAAAATGAGGATTAGTCCAGCCCAAGAGGAGGTAAGGAAGGACAAAAGCTGCTCTCATCCCAGAGAACATCCTGTCAGCCCCTTCTCCCTCATCTCTCTGCTTGCCTTTATGAAGTTCCATCAAAAATTATATTTTGTTATAGCCCAGTCTTAAAAGTTTGGATGAAACCAAAAGAAATCTCCACTGGGCTGTAGCCTGTTAATGATACCGTGCTCTCCCCTGGCTCCCTGCCAGAGAGTGAACAGTGCCAACATTTGCAGACTTCCAACAGGAAATTAAATAACTGCCCTGTTGGAAATATAAACCCATTTACAGTGGTCAGGCTTGCATTTTCCAAAACAACGATACAGTTTGTGCACGTAAAGCTCGAGGAAAATTTGTCAGAAGATTCAGCCAAGCGAATATGAAACAAAGCCTTATGGAAAGGTGTTTTACACAGCTCTCCAAATTAGAGCTTTGTCAGGTGTATTTCCTGCCCTGAGGCTTCTGGAGGAACAATTCTGGGCTCTTTAGTGAGGGCTGCACGCACACATCCCCCATGGCTGAAGATTAACAGAGGTCCTGCATATTTCATAATTTTCTAGATTCTTTCGTTTACTTTTCATGAATTGTTTTGGGGAGCATATATGAAGTGCTGCTGCAGGCTTGGGAGAGTCTGGGCTTTATTTTTAACCTGTTTTGTCACTTTTGGTCAAATCTCTGCTCCAGGCTACCCTTCCTCCTCACACACATCATCACACAGAATCATGGAATCCTGGAATGGTTTGGGTTGGGAGGGACCTTAACGCTCATCCTGTTTCAACCCTGACACCTTCCACTGTCCCAGGCTGCTCCAAGCCCTGTCCAACCTGGCCTTGGACACCTCCAGGATCCAGGGNCACACAATCCGGGAGAGGAGGAGGCAGGCAGAATATTTAATACCTATATTCAATAACAGGAATATTCAGCAGGAACAGCAGCAGTAGAATTTCCACACTTGAAGGCTTAGAAAACCATCCTTCACGTTTTTGCCAATACTCAGATAGTGATGACTGCAGTGTTGATCTCCAATATTATTTCTCTGTTGTTCTTTAATATCATTTCTTTGCTCCCTGCATGAGTGCAAACCTCACCTTTTCATTAATAAAACCTTCCCTCCATTCACTGTAAATAGTCTAAAGTTGCAGGTACAGAATGGCCCCCTCCCCCCAATAGTGTTACCTTGTATTTTTGCACACTGGGGCCTTTCATTCAAGGATCTGAACTTGTATTACACAGGTGGGTAAACATTATTATCCAGCTTCAGTTGGATTGTTGCAAGTCCATGGCAAACCTGCAGCACAGTCATTCCCTGAAGGGCAGATTGCCCTGGAGCCAGCATTCAGCCCTCTGGAGTAAAGACAACTTGCAAAAGAAAGAGTTTGTGGGATCAATCTACAAAGAAAGTTCCTCCCCACTAATCTAAATCATATGGAAAGAATTGCTTGAAAAAAATCTCATTTCCTTAAGAAACTCTTCTAAAATGGATTGAAGAACCACAAAAGAAATTATCTCTGTTTGTATTTTCAAGCCTCACCTCGAGTTTTATGTGTATGTACATAAGACTGGGAATTGTGCATGTATTTAATCCCAGTAAAGCAGAAGGACACCTCTACATCACAGCTTTTATTGCTCCTTCCCTTCCTGCTCTTCCACCACACAAGCCCTTGGAAAAGGTGACCGGTGACACCGCTCCCCTGGCATGCAATGAATGATTTGCCTCTTCCAGATTCCCATTTTGCAGAAGCCATCGGGCTTGGGAGCAGGAAAACAAGCGAGGGAAAAGCAGCACATTTGCCAGTGGCAGGAAAAGCAGCAGCAGGGGTAGAGCCCTAAAAAGCCTCAGCGAGCTCTTGGATGCCCCAGGACACCACTAAGCAGCAGTCAGGGCTCACTTTCAAGCCTCACTCCTGTAAATGAAAAACAACTCGGAGTCTCACTCACTTAGGCGCAGCTCCAGGAAGGCACTCAGGCGGGATCGAACGTTAAACACAAAACTGGGCCCGTTTAAATCAGCTGCACTGTTTACAGTTCCAACCCAGGGGTAAGTGCTCTGCTGGACTGGGGCCTTGAGCAGTGATTGTTATTTAACACTTTCTTTAAGTTATCCTGCCAGTTCCCGGTGCCTCAGCAAACTTCATCTCTTTCCCATCCGCTGCATCCCCTGTTGTTCCTTGAACAAACACAGATGGCCCCAGTTTGAGCACTGAGGTTCTGCCATCGAGGAACCAGCAGATCCGAAATGCAAAGGGGAGTTGTTGCTGTTTTCAAAGATTTCCTCAAGACAAGAATAAATTAGCACCATTCGCTGGCAACAGAAGAAGAAAAGGCAAATGCAGGCAGCGGGGCAAAGGGAGCTGAGAGGAAAGAGGAAATCAAACCAGCCCCGAGGAGGAGGCGACAGCCTGAGGTGTTTTCCCTCCCCACAGCCACTGCCTGGGGAAGATCAGCGGGAGGAGTTCTCACTTCTTGCTGTGGCTGATAAAACACCAGCCCCTGCCGCAGGATTTGCCTGCTGGGAAGCACCAGAGCCAGCAGCAGCAGCAGCAGTGCCCTTTCCCAGCTTTTCCAGCACCGGTTTGCCCAGAACGGCCTCCCACCGGTGTCTCCTTGCCAAGACTCATTGTCACAGCCCCCAGGCTGGTGACAGCCCAGGGGTCCCAAGGACATCCCAGCTGGATGAGGCATCACCACAGCAGATGGACAGAGAAGCAGCAGCAGCAGCTCTTTGGCCTCTTCCCCATCTCTGCCACCACGAAGACACCACGAGACAGCAGAGCAATGATTTCAGTAATCAAAGGGAACAACTTCTTTAAAATCAGAGCTGCAGAAAGTGCTTAAACAGACCTCGGAATAGTCAGCAGGGGATCCCTTTGAACAAACAAGACTCCCAAGGACCGTGAAGAAGAAAAACCACACTGGAGAGCAGAGATTAGAAAAGAGGAAAGAAACAGCATGAGGAGGAAGGAGTATCATGTGCTCTGCTAACTGCACCTCTTAATTAAAAGAACACAAGTGTGGCTCAGTGAAACAATGTCCCTGCACATCCCTGCTACAACACACATTTCTAAAAGGGATATATTCCTGTTCTTTCACGTGCTGAAGGGTTTCCATTCATCTGGCTGCAGCATGTTACAGAACTGCATTACAGCAGATAATCTCCTGAAAGCCTGGGCTGTTATTCATATATTGAAACATCAGTAAGATGTTATTGCTTTGGAAGCTGTCAAGACACTTCTCTGTGTGCTGCCACAGAAGTCAGAACCAGACATTATTCAGCCCCTACCCAAGGCTTCCATTGGACACTGGGAAAATCAAAAGACCAGAAATCCTTTGGGGTGTTGACATTATTTTCTAAACTAAATCATCACCAGTGTCGTTCCCGTTCACATAAAACTAATTTTATTTGAGATATAAAGCTTCTAATATAAACAAAGTTTCTGAAAGAAATAACAGGTCAATCATTGTAGCTGCCATGGTAAATAATATTGCAGATTTTTCATTTGTTAATACTCCTACAGGGTCTGGGCATGTGAACATCTGTAATCCTGCCCCCCAGTACTTCTCCCCTGAAAATTAAAGTGGTACAGACAGATTTTTTTTTTTTTTTAATAATCCCAGTCAGTAAAAAATGGAAAAGAAGAAGAAAGCATTAAAACCTGCATTGTTATTGGTGTGCCTGTGTTGTATTAGCCCAGACATGTCTGTGCTTGGAAACAAATTGATTGCATCTCTTGGTAAATCAGTGGAGAATGCACCAATCTCTCCCCAGATTAAAGAAGCAGCATCTGTTTATAAACACAAACCAACTGAGGAGCTGGCACTGCTGCAGGACTTCATGGCTTGTGTTTCTCTGCTGTTCATCATGTGCATGTAAGGGCTGAACGACAGCACATCTCTAACACCACATCAGGGGCTTCAGGTAAACCTCCAGCTGCTCCATGTATACAAAAAAAATGCATTTAAACAGATTTTTTTAAAAATAAAATGCATGCAAAGTATGTGATGGAGCATTTATCACGGACTCTTTAACTATTCATTACCAGCATCAGGTACAGGACGCATTTAAATCTGAATTTATTTGAGTGTAAGGAAGAACAGGTTTGGTCAAAATATCTTCCTGTGGCTTTAAAGATCCAATTAAGCAAAGCACATTCCCCAAATGAAAGGGATGTTAATGGGAAACATCGAAGCAGTTGTTGGCTGACACAAGAATCCACCGAAACCCAAACAACCCCCCAGGACTGTGAATTGCCAGTAGAAATGATCCATCAGAACAGCTCAAAGGCACAGTCCCGAGTGTGCTCTGTTCCTCCCAAGGAATGGGAGTGAAAAAGCAGCTGCGCTGTGGGATGGTGCCTGCAAACCTCCCAGCATTTCTGAACGAGGCACAGCAAACCCCAAACGTTCAGTGCACAACGTTTTGCCTCCAAAGGTCCAACGATTCGGCCCCACAGAGGGCAGGTTTGTCATTAAAACACAAGAAAAAAAAACCAAAAAAAAAAAACCAAAATATCCACCCTGGCAAGCAGGCACTGAAAGTGGATTTCCAAATATTTAGTGCTTGTGCTCTCCAGAGGTGACCCTCCAGCATCTTCAGACATCCCAGTATCCAGAAATGAGATGGAAACCCCAGAAATAACTTGGATTAAGACTGGCCCAGGGCAGAAGGTGTTGGTGCAGGCCAGAAAAGGGCTGCCAGAGCCTCCCCTGCCAGGTGCACCCCTTTTCCAGCACATTTTCACCTGGGCTGATGTCCAAAACAAACCACCAGAGTCCCAAATCCCAAACATCAAAGATGAATGAGCACAAAGTATCTAAAATGTTTCCTAGTTTGGCTCAAACTGGGAAATTCTGCAGAACTCCAGAAAGGATGGAGCTCTGTGCAACAGGAAAGAGACACTTGAAGCTGCCTTCCCTTTCACTTCATCTGAACAAATGTTTGATAGATTCAGGCAAAACGGAAAAATCCCGAAGATTAGAAAATCCTTCCTCTACATACACAAAAATCACTCATTTCAGAACTCTGTGCAGTGATGAGAAAAGTAATAAAAGCCAAAAAAGCCATGTAAGGGACTGGAACATGGGTTGCTTCCCAGTCAAGATTTAAACACACAGCATTAAACAATTCCTTTTTTTATCTTTCTATTCCTCCAAAATGTCAAAATTTCCTGCTCAGAGAACTATTGCTCTCCTTGAACCACACAAGAAATTATTAAATATAGGTTCCAAGAACAAATACTGTCTCAAGTTGCAACAGCTTTCACCAAGTGCTGCAAATGCTTTCCTGACACACCAATGGAGTCAAAATTTGGAAATTATTTCAAGTCCCACGTTCATTCTGAGAAACATTCCTCACAGAAATGGTGTCTTTGCATCAGGATTTAGCTGAACTCTGTATTGTTTAATAGTAGGCAAAGGAGATGCCTTTTGTGCACGTTTTTGGAGGAAAAATTGGGATATTACGCTTAAGGTTGGGTAGAGAGCACGAGAACACGTACGGAACAAAAAGTGCAACCATTTGCATTTGGCTGCTCATTTGAACCCCGTGAATATTTTTGGATAATATTTTGTTTGGAGAAATCCAATCCCTCCCCNAAAAAAAAAAACCCACAGGGCAAAAAAACCAAAAACCCACAAGGCAAAAAAACAAGCCCACGGGGCAAAAAAACCCATGGGGAAAAAAAACCCCACGGGGAAAAAAACCCCAAACCCACGGGGCAAAAAAAAAAAAAAA
>VXBB01016733.1:126539-177786 GCA_013399915.1 Illadopsis cleaveri
CTCCCCTGCCAGGTGCACCCCTTTTCCAGCACATTTTCACCTGGGCTGATGTCCAAAACAAACCACCAGAGTCCCAAATCCCAAACATCAAAGATGAATGAGCACAAAGTATCTAAAATGTTTCCTAGTTTGGCTCAAACTGGGAAATTCTGCAGAACTCCAGAAAGGATGGAGCTCTGTGCAACAGGAAAGAGACACTTGAAGCTGCCTTCCCTTTCACTTCATCTGAACAAATGTTTGATAGATTCAGGCAAAACGGAAAAATCCCGAAGATTAGAAAATCCTTCCTCTACATACACAAAAATCACTCATTTCAGAACTCTGTGCAGTGATGAGAAAAGTAATAAAAGCCAAAAAAGCCATGTAAGGGACTGGAACATGGGTTGCTTCCCAGTCAAGATTTAAACACACAGCATTAAACAATTCCTTTTTTTATCTTTCTATTCCTCCAAAATGTCAAAATTTCCTGCTCAGAGAACTATTGCTCTCCTTGAACCACACAAGAAATTATTAAATATAGGTTCCAAGAACAAATACTGTCTCAAGTTGCAACAGCTTTCACCAAGTGCTGCAAATGCTTTCCTGACACACCAATGGAGTCAAAATTTGGAAATTATTTCAAGTCCCACGTTCATTCTGAGAAACATTCCTCACAGAAATGGTGTCTTTGCATCAGGATTTAGCTGAACTCTGTATTGTTTAATAGTAGGCAAAGGAGATGCCTTTTGTGCACGTTTTTGGAGGAAAAATTGGGATATTACGTTTAAGGTTGGGTAGAGAGCACGAGAACACGTATGGAACAAAAAGCTCAACCATTTGCATTTGGCTGCTCATTCGAACCCCGTGAATATTTTTGGATAATATTTTGTTTGGAGAAATCCAATCCCTCCCCCCTGAACTGCTTTTTTTTCCTGTCTGCAGAGCCCTGGCTTTGTCCTTCCCTGGGCCAGCCACGGCAGAGCAGCCCCCGTGTGCTCCAGCAGCCAGAGCTGGGAGTGACACTCATCATTCATCCCTGCCAGCCCCACATCACACACAGATCAAAACCAGCCCTTCTCCCCTGGCCTTTGGGGCAGGAAGCAAAGGGAGCACTGGATCCTGCTTCGAGACAAAATCCCAAGTGTTCAAGTTTCACACGTTCTGCAGTGGGTATTTCCCAGCTCTGGGAAAGGGGCAGCGGTACAACCTCAGGGCAAAAAACCCCAAGGGGCAAAAAAACCCACGGGGCAAAAAAGAAACCCCACAGGGCAAAAAAACCCCACAACCCCACAGGGCAAAAACCATCCGGGTGGTACCAGGGTCCACTTGGACAGCAGAGAGGTTGCAAAACACTCAGGAATTTAATGGAGCAAAACAAAATGTTTCTCCCATTTCTTTAAGCACCACAAGTGCTTCGAGTCCAACCAAGTCCATGAGGGGAACTGCACTTCCCCGATTTTCAGGATAAAATATCCCAGGACACTCTACATGTGTTCACTGCTGGATGAAGCCTGTCTGAAAACAAAGCAGCAAAAGCATTTTCTAGGGGGAAAAAAGTGGATTTGAGTCTAAAAATAAGGGAAATTTATCAAAATGAATTTTCAGTGGATTTTCTTTGTGTGCTGCTAACAAGTACCATCGTTAGTAGAACCAAGTTCATTCTCTGGAGTTCTTTCAAGGCAATAATATCCCACACCAGGGGTGGGCACATCGTGACTTTCACGTGGAAACTCTGTCTTCCTTTACACAGGAAATATTTCAGCTGGCTGAAAGCAACTGCCCACTAAAGTTACTAAAAGATTCATTACATGCATCCTCTAAAGGATTCTGGCAGAAAACCTGTCAGGCTCTGCTGCTCAGATTGACTGTCTTAATCAGCACTGCTGAATGACTGAGCCATAAAATCAGGAGCTTAAAATCTTGTAGGATCCTTAAGACAGCAAAGCAAGTAGAGATCAAAAATTATTTTCTTGCTGCACCTCTGTCATCTTCAGTGTAATCCCCAACATCTCTGGTGTCAGTAATTCTCAGCAAGGACAGAGCAACAAACAGCAGGATAATATCAAGCCTTGATACCTGATGAAATGGAATCTAAATTAACACAATAATCCTTCAAGAACATAAGTGCCTTCTCAAGGAGCCTGACACCAGCTTATACAGACAAGGGCAGGGAAAAAAAAAGCCTATAAAATTCACTTCAGTGGGATAATGCAACAAAAGCTGAAGAAAGTTGAGCCTCCTATCACCACACATCTATCCCTTGCAACATTTCAAATGATTTTACAGTTCTCCTGACAGATCTGTACATAGACACCTCTCAGCAAATTACACGGGATATATACACACCTAATCCCTCCTCGCACTGCCGAGACAGAATTCTTCCCCTCGGGCCTTGTCAGTTATTACAATTAGTCCAGGTGAAGTTACCCTTGATAATCTCAGGAGATAATAACTGGCAGGAGGAATAGGATAACAGAACATCCGACAATTACAGGGTTTGGGTAGGGGATTTCTGTGGAGCTGACAACAAAATAAACAGCACCTCACTGACAGACCTGTGCAGGAGCCTGAACTCTGATTTTCCCCAAGCAAAGGCAGTGCCAGCAGTGCTGTCCCTGCTGTGACCCTGCTGGATCCCTGAGGCCACAGCTTCACTCATTTACTGACACAGAGAACAAGCCCAGTTAAGACTCTGGTGCTGCATCCTGTCAAAACTTTCTGAAAAAGGGGATTGCTCTTAGAGCTACCCTTTGGATTTTTGAAGTTGGACGTACCAGAGGTTCTCCACAATAAAGATAAGAGACCAAAAAGTTCATCCAGTGCTTCAGAGCTCCAAGCCCAGAGACTTCCCAATGGCCTTGGCTGAGAGAAATGAACAGGACTGAGAGAACTGAACACATCCCATAAATGACAACAGAACAACCTTAAATGTTCAGATCCCCAAAAACCCTTGTAAAGGCGTCCTGCTCACAGGAGTCACTTCCACAACAAGATATTGTTGCCCTACAAAGGCCTCATGGCAAGGAAAAGCTGTCAGTTTGCAGGTGGTCTCTCCTTCTTTATTGCACAAATTCCCTGAAAATTCACTGTACCTCCTATTGACCTTTTTCCCCCAGTACCACTTCTCAACTTTTGAAGTTTTCAAGGCAGATCAAAGAACTTCCCCAGAACGATAAGGACCTACAGAAATGTTGAAAGCAGAGCCACAAATGTGATCAGTGCCAAGTGTGGCTCTCCAGTGAAACCAGTTCAGGAAGGAAGGAATGGCCCAGTTCACTTAATGCCCAACCTAATCTGTCTCACCCTGAGCAGCTCAACCAACAAAATATTGATATTGACATTCCCTGGAACTTTTCAGCCTGAAATGAGAGGGGTTGGTCACACAGCTCCTCATATCAGGACCATTTTTGCTGCTGGGACAAGCAGGAGGCCACAGATTTTGAGAAAACTGTCTAAGTTCTGCACATAAAATACTCTCAAGTTTGTGAACATTTTACTGCTGCTCTGGGGTCACTACACAGAAATACTCATCAGGATTTAAAGAAAAAAGATCAATCACAAACAGAGAGTGCAAGAACATAAATCACATCCTACAAACAGGCTCTCAAAAGGAAAAGGGCAAATCAGATATCATCTCTCCCCTATATAACACAAGAAAATCAGGTCAGTATTTGCTGGTAATCCCTGATGAAATATAATTTTGCTAATAAGATTCCCCTACAGTGAGAGGATGCCTTTACAGCCTCTTCCCTTGCCTGGGCCTCTTTTTGGAGAATTAATGTAGCAGAGAGGACTGAAAGGAGCAAAAATCCTTTAAGGGTTTTTGCCAGGGTGTCCCAAGGCCTTCCTAAAGCTCTTTGCTTTACTAAGAATTCAGTTTATACACTGGTAAAATGCTTCAGTCCTTAATATACTGAAGAACATTTTTTTTTTTTCAGCACAGAGCCACAAATCCTGCAGAGAAAATATAATGACAACATCCAGCTTATGGGAATGACCCAAAACTCAGGAGAAAAGAGGTCTGGAGCTCCAATGGTGCTCCACTGCTGCATCCACTAGAATGCATTCTGTTATCCCACAGCAGGTTTCAATTATTTATCTCTTAATCAACTTCAGATTGACTTATTTAAAAGGATGCAATGTTAACAATAAATCTCATGGACAGTGTTAATTAAAAGCTAAATCCTGCCCTGAGCTGGATGCCCAAGGTCTATGAGAATGTTCACAGCCCATTTATTTACTGCAGCATTGTGTCAGTTCTTGAATTACAGTAAATTAAAAACACAGTGACAGAGCAATAGCTGAAATAAGCGAGGCTTGTTGCATCTCACTTCCAAAGGTTGCCAGACTCGGGCTCTGTCAGGCTGCCAAGAAAAGTGAATGTAAAAGTCAGGGGGCCTCAGTTCAGAAACATCCTCTGGTGAGCATGAAGCGTTTCAGCCTCCTCAAAGATGCCAGCAGGCAGGAGCAAAGGTCCACCACGAGCTCTTCCTTGGCCTCCTGAAAGCATTTAATGATATAAATCCATCTTCCTGACAATCAGCTGGGAATTCAATGACCTCTTGTCACTGTAGGTGAAACTCACTGAAAGCAGAGCTCAACGTGCTGCTCTCTCCACTCAGCACGTTCTGGAGAAAAAGAGATGTCTCCATCGTGCTCCAGATTTTCATTAAATTCACAGAGAGATAATGTGTTTTAAAAAGAAATATCCAAACATATGGAAGGAATAATTAACAGACACAAAAAAGAATTCCAAATGAAAGCGCGCAGAACGCTTGTTACTTATACAGCACATCAAGTGCTTCAGAGTAAACAAAACAATTATAAAGACACTTCCTTTCATATGAAGCCAAGTTAATTTTGGAGAAGAGATGCTCACCCATGATAACTGACCCCTTACAGGAAAAACTGGGAGAGGCAAAGCTGTTGTAAATCCAGTGCAGACTGCACAGGGCTCAGATGTACATTAACTCCATAAAGGTGTCACAGCTTAGATATTCCCTGTACAACGAGGATGGTTCCTCTCCATGAGGGGAAAAGTTGACAGAGGTTTTGCAAAGAGGAACTCACTTGAGGAAAACCAGATCTAATCTTAGCTCTAACACTGATTTTATATTTTATCTTCTGACCAAGCTTCTGCCTTCTAGAGACCTCTGTGTGTTCACAGTCACACTTACCTTTGAGGACAGAATAATGACTGAAACTGAATTCAGAGAGGAACAAACCCCCCCTACACGTTAAATGTTCCACAGGAGTGGATGTCCATGTGGAAAGAGCTAAAGGCCCTCAAGAATTTTGAAATTAAGGTCACTCAGATCCTAATCCCTCCTTCTCCAGAACATGTTCTCACTCTGCAGGAGCAGCCATGGTGCTCTGTATGGACCAGCCACACCATGGACAGCCTCAGGCAGCTCATCACCTTTACACCCTCCATCCTTTAAAGCTCAGCTTAACATCTTCAGGGGGGATTGGGCCACCAGAGCAACTTTGCAGAGGAGCGTTCACACTGTGACTGTGGAAGTGCACATCCTGCCAGAGCCAGTCTCCAGTTCCCAGGGTGAGAAAAGCATCCCCAGCTCCATTCCCAGTCTCTGAGGAGCTTCCAGAGCCAGTCTCCAGTTCCCAGGGCAGGAAAAGCATTCCCTGCTCCATTCCCAGTCCCTGGAGGGAATGTGTGAGGAGGTTACAAAGCTGCTGAACGTTTTTCCCTCGCTAATCTCTGATCTCCCCATTTCCCATGGCCTGCTGCTGTGCTCTGGCTCCCAGCTCCACCACTGCAGCTCCTTCCTGGATCTGCCTGGAGCAGATGATGTTCAGGGCTGTGCAGACAGACAGACAGAGCATCTGGGAACGGGACAGGGAGAGCACCAGGGACAGCCCTGGGAGGGAAGGAGCAGAAGGTCACAGGAAGCCCTTGTGCTGTATCAGTTTCAGCATATGACCTGAGCAGCTTGAAAAAAAGCTTTTAATGAAATCCAGGCTTCCCTCAGAGCCTGCAGGAACTTTTCGCAAGAACTCACCCAGTTATGAAACTTTCTCAGTGCATATTGGGATGGCAAAGTCCTGACTCAAAGCTAGTCCCAAATATCTGTGAGTGAGTGAAAGCACATCTCTGCACAGCCCAGAGCATCAGCAGGGCTTGTAGAGACCATGGAATATCTGCACAAAGTTCCCAGCACTTCTGCTCCAGCTCTTTGGGACAGTGGTTGCCTGTACACACAGGGACTTGCCTTATTTGCTATTTTTTCAGCTTTCCCTGACTCAAAAAACAGACAGATTTTCTTTGCCTTCAACATTCCCAGGGCATAATAAATAAGCCCAGGATTCCTGTCTCCAATGTGACATCATAGAATCAGAGAATCCTGAGCTGGAAGGGACCCCCAAGGATCATCCAGTCCAACTGCTGGCCCTGCACAGACACCCCAACAATCCCTCCCTGTCCCTGAGAGCATTGTCCAAATGCTCCTGGAGCTCTGGCAGTCTTGGAGCTGTGAGCATTCCCTGGAGAGGCTGTGTAGTGCCCAAATACCCTCTGGGGGAAGAATCTTTTCCTGATATCTGGCCTAAACCTCCCCTGCTCAGCCTCAGCCGTTTCCCAGAGGCATTGGTAACATGAGCAAAGAGATCAGAAAATCTCAGCAGGGTCCAGGTGGGTTAAGTCTGGACCAGCACCCCCAAAGTGGCAAATTCCAGCCCACAGGGACACCAGTGATCCAGGACATGTCCTGCCAGACCCTTTTTTGCTGCCCTTTACCCTCTGTGATCAACCAGACTCCACACAGCTCTCCAAAGGGGTTTGTTAGAACAGGATCTGAAGCACAAGAACCCCATGGAAAGCAGTGAAGAAACAGAGCAGCCTTGAGCTGAGCTGTCTCCTGCTGCTGCCTTGGGTGTGAACTCCACTAATGACTTGTTGAGAAACCCCAGAGAAAGGGCAGCTCTGTCCACACAGCCCATTTATCCCTGTCAGTGCCTCCTCCATGGCAGTGCTGGCCCTTCTGCTCCTCTTGGTGACCACTCTGCAGTATTTTGTCAGGAATCCTGCCTGACAATCATCCTCCAAATCTGTGTCCATCCAATCCCAGCGACACCAACCACGGCATTCCTTCCAGGAGCCAGCAGGCACTTCCTTCCATCCACTGCCCTGCAGACTGACTTGGAAACAGTGGCACTCCAGAGCCTCCCCTGCAGGAGGAGATCCTGGAAAGCAATCTTCCTCACACCAGGATGCTGGCATGGAAGCAGGCTGAGGGGCCTGGGTTATTGCTTTCCTCACTCAAAGGTTCCTTTCTCCAGCTACTTCTTTTCCCCAAGCTTCCTGACTCTGGCAGAGCACCATTTTCAATATCGCATTGCATTAGAGTCCAAATATAGGCAAGTTCTTTTATTTTACATTATATTCCCTGGGGGACTCCAAAGAACTTTACTATTAAATAATGGTAATATTTAGAGCTTTATCATTACATCACACACTAGTGATATATATTTAAGCTGAAATTATTCCGTTTTTCCACCTTGGCAAACTTCACAGCCCCCCCATGACTTTCCTGTGCTTCCAGCCCAATTAAATGACATTAAACATGTCCAAGCCTCTCACATGCCACACTCCTGGCAAGGACAGCAGTGACTCTGCTTGTAAACAGACAAAAAAAAATAATAATTGTAACTTCCTCTGGAGCACCTGACCAAATGAAACGTTACAACAAATGTAGAATTTCAGGAATTTTAAAGCACTTCATCCTAAAGGATGTAAAAGTGCAATCACCACCCCCACAGAAGCATCCTTCAGCTAACAGCAGTATTTTGTTGTTATTTACAAAGAATCATTGACCACAGCTCTCATTTATTCATTTCGCTGCTGGTCCATTCGTAAACGTGCAGATTCATTGGCTTTCAATATCTCCTTGATTACAATGAAAAAGAAAAAAGAAAAGCCCTACAAAGTCACTTCATTATTCAGCTGTTTGGGGCTGCCCCATCCCCAAACCACCCAGAATTTCTTTGAGCTCAGCTTTAGGGAGTTGATTTCAAGACACAGCACGGGGTTTGCTAATTTTTAAAAGCAGAAAGCTGGATCAAAGACGGCATCGTGACAGTAAAATGACTGGATTTGCAACTCGTTGGAGTGTTTTGATACGGAGGAGTCTGTCCAAAGGCAGGCTGGGTGATCACCGTGACACCTCCACCTCTGCCCGGCCGGGTGTGAGACTCTCCAGCTGTGCCAGGAACGATTTTCCCCGGGAAGCAGCAGCAGCAGCATCACCGGGATAGCCAGGGCAAGGTGAGATCACAGCACAAAACATCAGCCAGGCAGATTCCTAAAAGCTGCTTCTTGAGACACAACACTTCACACAACAACCGTGCCAACATCCAATTTGCAGCTGAGGATGACTGAGGGGGGTTTTTTTCCAGGGCTGGGGGAAGGAAAGGTTTACACTTTTTCTTTTGTCTGAGTTAACTTGCTACATGTTTGCGGCTTGCGAGACAATCGCTGTGCGTAAAGCAGCTGCGTTTAGTTAGAGATTTTTTAGAAGAGTTTTCAACTCTGAGGTGCTCTTTGGAGTCCCAGCAGACTGCTGGATTTCTACATCTGTTTCCAAAGAGCGGGATCCAGTGTCACACCTCAGGGAAACTCTTTTTTTCCCCTCTCTTTGCCTACTTAAATCCATACACACAAGCTTCAAAATACTCCCCTGCCTAACTCTCATTTGCAACACTTAAAATCCCTGCGAGGACGTAATTAACACAGCACTTTCAGTAGAAGTTAATTATAGAAACAAAGAAACGATAATTTGCTGCTACTTCAAGCCACTTTTGTCAAGAAATACAAGGCTACAACCTCAAACAGTGACATCTACCCTCATCCTCTTAGAGGCTTAAGGCAACAAAAGCATTTTGTTTGTTTTTAAACTCATTCCTGGGCTGGGGCTGAAGCAGCAGCCTGTGACCCAGGGATGGAACAATTAACCACAGGGACTAATCAAGAGCTGGGGAACTTTATCTCATAACCTGCAAGGAAATCACCAGCACCCCTACAATCTGAACCACAATCTAGAGATCTGTGGGTTTACTCCATGCTTTTAAAATGTGGTGGGTTTTTTTTTTATCATTCACACTTCTTCCATTGTGACTTCTCACAAAGTTCCATGATCTGGAAGAACAATAATCGAGCTGAGCTGGGAATATCCAGAGCCACACACTACCAAAAAAAAAAAAAAATAAAAATATCCAAGCTGGAGAGTTGCTGTTCCTTAAATTGACATTAACTCTGTGCTTTTATTTGGAACACTCGGGACAGCCCGTGAGCACCCTTGGGAAGAGCACAAGTTAAAGGCAGTGAATGTGCAAAGCTTTTGGGGTTGTTTTGCTCCCTGCAAGGAAAGGTCATGGACAAAAAGGCAGCAGCAGGAGACAGTGGTCCACATTCTCTTTCTGAAAATGGCAGGGTTAAAGGGTAGGGACTGAAGATTCTGTCTGGGCTGGGTTTCTGATAGAGCAAATTCTATTTACCCAACCACTACAGTCACCTTAAAGAAGTCAGTAAAACTTTTTAGAACAGGATTTTTCTTTGTTTGGTCTTTTCAATTGGTGTTGGATGTTCAGGTTCCCTTATTCTTCCACAAAACTTAGTTTGGGGGAAAACCTAGTATGTGGTTGGACATGTGACAGATGTCTGTCTATAAAAAAATAAATAAATCACTTGATCTGCCCATGAATCCACGCTGTAAGCATTTGTCAAAGATATTATTTAAAATACAGGAAATACTTCACTGTGGAAAGTAACTACATAATCACAAATCCCAGCCCAGGCTGGAAGGATCACCTGGTCCAGCCTTTTGTGGGAAAGGGAGCGTGGCTGAGATTATCCAGCCTCATCTTGGAAACCTCCAGTCACTGGGATTCCACCACATCCCTGGGGTAATAATTCCAGTGAATTATTGTTCTCACTATTAAAAAAAACACCTTTCTTCTACTGAGCTGAAACCCCTCCTGGTGTAACTTGTACTAATGGCCTGTAGTGTAATGACTACATTAATATATAATGACTAATAATGAGTATATTAATATATTCACATACAGATGAATCCATGCTCTGATAGGTACTTCACAGCAAAATGCACAGAAAATAAGAAATGGTCACTTTCAGACCCAATGTGATCAGTTGCTTTATGTTAATGAGGTTTTATTTTTCCCTTCCAGGCTCTTTGAAGCATGCAAAAAATCTTGTATTGCCCTAAAGCTTTGAAATTATCTGAAAAACCAGGGGATAAATAGCCTTTTTTTCCCTGTTTAAAAAATACAGCTATTTGTTAAGCATACAGAGCATTCCCTTGAGACGTTAGAAAACAACTTCTGAAAATTTTCCCATTGAGATGTCATGAAGAATTCCAACCCCAAGCTAGAACTCATCCAGCCATTGAATCTGCACCACGAGACTCCTGGGACATGGGGAAGTCATTCCAACAGATCCACTCCCTCACACACAGCCCCGGGAAGAGCATCCTTAGGGACAGGCTGGAACACCGGCAGAAATCCAGGCACAGGGATATGACAAGAGAGTTATATCTGTTAGCTACAAGCAAAATTTTAAAGGCAGTTATCCCACGGCGCTTAAAATTTGGGTTAAATTTTGGCTTTTTCATCAACTTTCTCTCTTTAGCGTTCACTTTTTTCACTTTTTATATTAATATTCTAAATTATAATATTAATAAATAAATTATAAAATACAAAAGACAGGCACATGATCAACCAGCACTTCCCAGAGGTGGGTTGTGACTGAAGTACCCACCACAGAACACTTTGGAGGAGCCAGAGCTCACGTACATCCAGCTCTCAGCGAAATTCTCGTGCAGGCGTCCAAAAACACTGCTCACTTTTTACTGACTCGGCCTGAAGGAATCAGTCCTTGCCCAATTCCAGCCATCCCAACTCCAAGGTCCCTTTATGCCTGGGCTGCGCGATGTTTCACGCATAAATCCCTCGCAAAAAGGCTGGAATCAGAACCCTTGATAAAGCAGAAGGATCGCGGGATAAATACCACTCGCTGAAAGCAGAACGGAGACGCTTTCTTTTGGTTGAAAAGAAATAAAGAGATAAATAAACAAACGTTTTTGAGGGATACAAGGCGGGTGAGATGGCAAAGCACGCCCTGAGAGCCAGATCCAAGGGACAAGTCCCGTGTGCGATAACACACTTCGGGCACCATCAATCACGGACCGCAAAGCGGGACCGCCTGGCAATGGTTACTCTGGGAACGCTCACTGGCCCCAACACTTGGAAAGAGCTTTTTTTTACGAAGCAATTAAACACAGACCGAACATAAAACCCCGAGCTAGTTAACGGGAGGCTCCCCTCGGTGCCGGCCCGGCTCCCCTCACCCCAGCCGGGACCGTCCCGCTTACCTTGCGTGGCGTCCCCGGGCTCGGCGCGGCTGCCCGCCCGCAGCAGCAGCAGCAGCGGGAGCAGCAGCGGGAGGCTCCCGTCCGCGCCGCCCGGCTGCTGCATTCCTGAGCCGGCGCTGCTCCCGCATCCACCGCGGGGCCGCCGCTCCTCCNATCGCTTTCTCTTCCCAAGGGTCAGTCCTTGCGCGGGGATCGCCTTCTCTTCCCGAGGGTCGGTCCTTGCGGGGAATTGCCTTCTCTTCCCGAGGGTCGGTTCTTGTGGGGGAATCGTCTTCTCTTCCCGAGGGTCAGTCCCTGCGGGATTGTCGCGCTTTCCCCAGAATCGCCTGCGGGATTATCGAGTCCAGCCCGTGAGCGGACACGGAGTCACAGAATGGAGTTGGAAGGGAGCACTGCGGGTGATCTGGTCCAGCCTTCCCTTCTCCAACAGCCCGGAGCACATGGCGTAGCATTGTGTCCAGAGGGTTCTGGAATATCTCTAGTGAGGAAGACTCCACACACTTCTCTGGACAATCCATTCTGGTGCATGGTCATCCACACTGGAAAGGTTTCAGTCCCTTCCCGGGGATCTGCCCCGCATCCAGTGGCCGCAGTCTGAGATTACTGCACTTGGAGGGGCACACTTTTCACAGAATCACAGAAGTGTTGAGTTTGCAAAAGACCTCCAAGACCGTCAAGTCCAATCTGTGATTGATCCCCACCTTGCTGAGCAACCCAGACCCCACATAGGCTTTTCCATCTCTCTGGTGATTGGAAAGTGAGATTTTGGGCAGGAGGGTTGGAGTTCCCTCTTGACAATGGTGGATAACATTTTTGCTGGAGTTGGAGGACACTGCCAAAGCTGGTTGAAGCTCCTAGGAGTGATAACTACTTTCCATCCAGGAGAATGATCACATTCCTGGGATGCTTAGATTAGGTTTAGGATTTCAAAAGTCAGCAACTGTTTAATAAAAAGCTCATAAGCAGGGTGGAAACAAGGACAAGATTAAAGGAGTTTCCTCCTCACTTCCCGCTAGATCAGATCCCTTAGGCTTTTCTTCTGCCATATGAATCTTGTATTTCTTGTCAGACACTAATAGAGTTGCAAGAGGAGGAAGAAACCCAGATAAACATCTGGCAGCATGTCAGGGAAGGAGTTTGAGGTCTGGAACCACCTTCTCCTGACACATACAAACATGCACATGTACTTCCTCACGAGCCAGCAAAAGGACAAGAGATTATCCACTTCCTCGAGAAAACTCACCAATAAACAAACATGGATGGAATGGACAAGGTGAGCCAAGCTTGATGTGGTTTAAGATCTGGTGTGACACGTGAAGGGGCTGTCAGTTCTGGGACCTGAGTGCTCAAGTTTCTGCCACTTTAGGTCCTTGAAGCACCACCTCTAATCCAGGTGAGCAAGGCAGACCAGCTCCAGCTAGGATCATCAGGCAAGTTCATGGTGGTGAGGCAGGTCTGAGATCAGGCTGAGAATCAACAACAGCTCAGGGGCCATTCCTCAGGAGCCATTCCAGCAACACGGGACATTCTGGCACTGGGGCGCGGGGCAGTGGCTGCTGGCAGGTCCATAAGGATGAGACAGGTCTGAGGTGAAGCAGGGAATGAGGCAGGTCTGAGGTGAAAGAGGGAATGGGACAAGTCTGAGGTGAAGCAGGGAATGGGGCAGGTATGAGGTGAAGCAGGGAATGGGGCAGGTATGAGGTGAAGCAGGGAATGGGACAAGTCTGAGGTGAAGCAGGGAATGGGACAGGTCTGAGGTGAAGCAGGGAATGGGACAGGTCTGAGGTGAAGCAGGGAATGGGGCAGGTCTGAGGGCAAGCAGGGAATGGGGCAGGTCTGAGGTGAAGCAGGGAATGGGGCAGGTCTGAGCTCATGCAGGGAAGTCAATCCGTGCATCAGCAGGCTCCATAGCCCGGCACGGGTGCTGCAGGGACAGACTCCGAGGGGCCAGTGCTGAGCTTAAAGAGAGCCCTAGGCAGGTTGGGTGGGACTCATTTGAGCACTGAGTGCCCTCAGGGGCCTGACGCTTCTCCTGGAGACAGGGAATACCGGGAATACCGGAGCCGTGCCAGCGGGAAGGTCAGGCCACACAGCTGGGATGGCGGTGCTGCCGCACCAGCCCAGGCTTGCCTGCCCTGACCCTCTGAAGTGACATTCCAGGTTACTTCTGACTGACCTAACACCTCTTGTGTTTCCTTGTGTTCCCCCAGGCAATTCCATTCAATGAACTCTCTGGTGAGAGGGAGTGGGAGCGATGTTCCCCCGGATCAGCAGCTGGGACCGATTCCCCACAGCTGCCAGAGTGTTGGATCCAGCAAAGGTGAGGGGAACCCTTCTCCAAGGTCTCCACTGAACCACTGCTCTTGGCAACAACTGCTGCTGCACCTCTTCAGCTGCAACACAAAAGGGTTTCCTTCATCTCTCTGAAGTAAGATGTCCATGAGATCCAGATTCCTCTGAGCTGGGCACAGGGATAACCCACTAAAGATACAAAAAAAAGTCCGTGGCAGATGCAGAAACTAAATGCAGATTCTCCAAGTTCTCATTTAGCTTCGAAGTTTTAGCTCCATGCAGCGTGAGAGGATAAATCATTCATAATTAAAAAACAAACCACTTATTTTTAGCTGCAAATCTACCAAAGTGCATGCAATTAGCAGATATAAATCACTTCCTGGCTCGCAGGCTGCTCAGCACAGCACATAAATGAAAGTTAAAACATACGTTTGGGGAATACGTGGTACATCTGCTCTCAATCTGCAGCATTTGGAAATCAATACAAATATTCTCCCTGCTTTAACATGCTGCAGTCTGTCAGCCCACAGTGGAAGGGCTAAAAATATATTAAACAAAGGAACTGGAGTGGACACAGCCCTAAAGACCCCAAAATGGATAGCACAGAGTATCCACAGTGATCTGGTGGCAAAGAGAATTCCAGATAGGGACAAGCACTGGCTTGGGAGGACAAATTGGAGTTTCTCCTCTGTGGTCTCAGGATATTTGGGAGATGAAGTGCACACATAAAGCTTCAGAAGGTGACTCTGGGGAGAAGAACAAACCATTTGATACATGGCCACATATTTTAAAACAACGACAGGCTTGTAGTCAATATCTTTGTGGAATTAGTTCCCGCAGGGAAAATGTATTATCCACAAAACTTTTTTATTCTTTTTTTCCTTTTTTTTTTTAATGAAAAGATAGCAAAGAAGCTGTCTGGGAATGATTTGTAAGTACAATAAACCTCACAAGAGGATGATAAGCAAAGCATTGTAAGAGAATCATGTCAGAAGTACAGCAAAATAAAAGAGAAACATTACACATTTGTAGTTACTGACAATGTGTGTTCTTAAGTATCATGTCACATTAGAAAAGAATCCTTGTTTTCCTTTCCAGCTTTCACTAATATTCCTATTAATCTAGACCAGATTTTTTGATTCCACCATTTGAGGCCACATCAATCATCCTTTGCCCCCTTGAAATTCAACTGGAATTACACCAGCGTGTTCAGACTGGGAGTGAGGGTAGAACTCTCCTGGAAAAACCCAGTGCAAATCTGATTTCACCATGCATTTTTAAAACATAAGGTAGAAAACAACAATTGCTGTTACATTTAAAGGTGGAAGATTTAGACAAAACTTACACTGAGTTCTTTAGGAAAGGAATTCTGTCTAACTCAGGCAACACTTGGTGCCAGCTTTATTTCCCAGTGGAGTTTCAGAAGCAAGTACAGCATAAATAACGTGTTTCTTTAGAAGGGACAGGAGAGGAGAGAATAAATCGTTTTATCCTGAGGGCAGCAGGTCAGGAGGTGCATTTGTGCCAGTCTTTGCAACAGCTCTGTCTCCTCAGCTGGTATTTTTCCTTTCCTTTGAGAGGAAAGCAGAGGTTCAGCAGCCATAGGGAGCATGGCAGGGAGCACTGTGGGGACAGGGAACACTGTGGGGACAGGGGACAGGGAGCACTGTGGGGACAGGGGACAGAGAGCACTGTGGGTTCAGGGGACAGGGGACAGGGAACACTGTGGGCTCAGGGAACACTGTGGGGACAGGGAACACTGTGGGGACAGGGGACAGGGAGCACTGTGGGGACAGGGGACAGGGGTGGCCCTGGGGAATGGCACAGGGAGCATCAGGAGCTGTAGACCAGCCTTGCTCAGATAATTTCCTTCAGTCTGTGCTCTGGGAGCACTTTGAAAATTGGCAGAAAACTATGGAAAAGATGAAAGGGAAAGCCTTGAAATAGACCACAATTCTTTCATGTGTGGATTACACTGGAATTTTATATATATAAATAAATATACATATATTTATATCTCAGGAGGACTCTGTTCTTTACAGCCCTGAATTCCATAGGGATCTCTCAGACATAATGTCACCCTTCTGGTAAAAAGAAGGGTGACAATGGGACACAAACACCACCAACTATTTAATAACATATGCAAATATTGGCACGCTTATTACACATTAGTTTTGTGGTCGTTGTGACTTTATTTTTTGAACTGGCACCCCAGCCTTTCATGACAGTTGACATCCATTGTGCTGGGCACTTTGGAATTGTTCACTGAAGGTGCAGTCAGTGGGAGAAGTTTGTGACAGCAACAATTCCAAACACTCACCCAAGCTGGGCATTCACACTTGAGGTGCTGAGCTTTGTAGTTATCCTTAAAGGAAATTACAATTATTTTCTGTCTTTCTCATTAGCTCCAGAAGGGAGCCTGGAAAAGGAGGGCATGGATTTACAGCTCAGTTTGGACAGGACCAAAACATCTCAGGTAATTTCAGGTGAAATTGCTTCAAACTTCCAAGTCCCTCATGCAGAGTTTGTTTGCTTCCTCCAAAAGGAATCAACCAACCCAATCCTCAAAAAATCTGATTCAGAGAGAAGGTTTTCAGGGCAATAGTTTGGAGAACTGAACCAATATTACACCCAACTGTAACAATCCATCACTTCCTACCACATCCCAGCCCTTCCTGCCAGGAAGGACCATCTTTGTTCATCTTTAGGATGAACAAGGAGATTTCATCACCTTCCTAAACATTCTCATCTTTGTGGCCAGGCACATGAGGCAGTAAAACACTTCAGCCATAAGAGGAAGGAGAACATCACAATTTTTGCAGGAGAAAAAGAGATTCCAGGGCTGGTGGTTTGACAGGTTAATAAGGCTCCTAGTCAGCCTTTACAATTTATTTACTTGCAAGTCTACACAGGGATTTGGCATCTTAAACAGGTTTTTATTCCAACAACATTTCATTTCACCTTTAAGGCCTCCAATTAAGACAAACACTGGGGATCCACAGGTGGAATTTGCATGGAAGTTAGCTGGGGCTTGGCAAAGCCCTGATAGCAGGGTTTAGCTATCAGCTTTATAGACTTGTACTGTCCTATCTAACATCTCGTGTTTTCCACTCATTTTGCATGTAAAACTTTTATTGCTATCAGCAGGAGTTTAGCCCAGCACTAACCCAGAGATGTGCCCCAACATGAGCTGAGGTGCCCCGTTCACTTGGAACAATTTGGCTGCACTAAAATCTTCCTGGCCAATGTTTGCTTTAGTTCCCCCATAAACCTCATCTGCTGGATTTATATATTTTGGCTCCTTTTATTTTGACTCTGGTGGCTGAATTTGCCGTGGGCTGAAGTGACTGCAGTCCCAGCAGAGCTGCAGCACAGTGGGGATTTCTCCTTGTGTAAATACAGGGGTTTGTCTGGCTGAGGGCACCGACCTGGTGGGGTTTCAGTGAGATCCCGGAGGGCTCAGCACCTCCAGGGAGAAATTCCAGCCCCAAGAGTGGCTGTGGTCCCTCTCTGTGGCCCTTTGTCCCAGTCACAGCACACAGTGCAGCTGCTTATCTCCTTGGGTATCACAAACGCTAAAATGTTTCTTTTCCTGTGTTATGACAGCTCACTTCTATCTGCAACAAAGAATTATGTCAATTATGAGGATGATGAAGACGTTTTCTGCCTCTAAAGCTCTGTGAAATTTATCTTTCTCTCACATGGATGTGGGGGTTTTAAATAAAGTAGTATTTCAATAATGGCTTCACTGGGATTTTTTAATTCTTTTTCCTCTATTTAGAGTTGATTTTTTAAAAAAAAAATCCATTTCAATTCCAGTGAAAATGGCTCTGATCTGATAAAGGAGATGAAGTCACTGCACAGGCTTACTATTTTATTTCCATAAGGTTTGAAAGTTTTGTTCCCTGCAGTGTTTTGGAGCCCAGGAGTATTCATCTGTTTTGTAAAAGGAAAGTTCTACGGAACAACATTTGGTCACTGTTGTCTGAATTTCATTATTCCGTTCTCCAGACTAGCAGAGGGGAAAAGTGCAAGTTAGCTTGGGTCACAGTCTGAAATGTGAGAGCAGTCAACTTTTGCTGAAGTTTATGGCAATGAAAGGAAATTTAATACTGTTCAAAAGAAAGATTTAAAGTTGCATCGTGTGCAAACAATCGGAGAAGTTTAATCCCGAGGTCTCGGGTTATTTGGTAACTTACATGACCATTTGTCAGCCCGCAAAAGATGAAGTTGGCTTTGCCTCTGTTAACAGTTGGCCTCTGTTTTGGCGTGGTTTTTGCAGTGCCAAAGAAACAAACAGGAGTTGTAGTGGGTTTTGTAGAGCTCTGCTCGTTCTATTCTTCTGCAGCTTTTCAGCTGCTGCCACTCTGCTCTGCTCCTGGGGCTCTCCCAGTGCTCGGGGAACACGTGCTGACAAGCCTTTCATGGCAGAGGGGCTGCAGGGCCTGACAGCTCCTCAGACTTCTCAAAAGTCTGAATACATATCCATAATTTAACCTTTACCTCTCAGCCCGCTCCAGGCCTCATCCATCTCATTGTGTGTGGAATAAAAGCCATGGGACCCCGGGATGTAACTGAATACTTGGTGTTTTGTAATGTTTCCAGTGTATCATTTATGCTAAAAGATGTTGATTGAAACGTTCTTTACGTTTAGATCAGTTTCTGTGGAGCAAATTGAAGTGAAAAATCTACAGAGCTTTGAATGCATAAAAATCAGAGAAGTTTTTCCAGAGCGTCCCAGCACAAATTCCATCAAAAAACCCTTAGCAAAGCCTCTTTGCTGTTTAGAAAATTCTCAGGAAATGCAGCCTGAGCCTCCCTGTATCATCTCCATCTCCCTGGATTTGGCATCTGCACCTCCTGTGTTTGGCCACTGCTCTACAGAGACTTAAAATAATGGGAATCTTTATTAAAGGGGGAAAAAAATGGTGTCAAAACAAAGACAGCTTGGTTTTGAAGGACATTTGAAATATTGTTTTGAGGGAGTAACTTTTAAGAAGATCTTTGGGATGTGCACAGGGTTATGGCTGTGCCATGGAACTGGACAAGCTGAGCTTTAATCATTTAACTCAGGATGGAGCCTCTTTCCCCTGCATTTCTCAATACATTTCATTTATAAGTTGCCTTTACCAGCTCTGAAAATAGGGGTTGATGTGGTTTCTTTTTCACCTGATCATTCAGTAACTCCTCAGACATCCATCCTGGAGCCCGTGAAGCCTTGTGTTCCCACACAGAACTGCAGAAAAGAAATGAAATCTAGAGAGGAAAAATGCTGTGTAAGGAGAAGGTGGCAGTGTGGAAAATGGTGAAGGAGGCCAAAAAGGAGGAGAAGCTGGAAACAAAGAAGGGGAAAAGGAGAGGAGAAGAAACTTGTGAATGTAAGATGAAAATCCAGTGTGCAAGCACTGAGTTAAAACCACTGTGCACAATTGGGAGGAATTAGTGCACAGTGACAGGAATCTGCTGCACCTCCCTGGATGTAAAAAGCAATTCCTGTGAAACTCCAGTGGTGTTTGCTGTTTCCATCAGCCCAGTTGTCATGGCAGAGGAAATCAGTAGGAGCTGAGGTGAGTTCTGTGCCTCTTTCTACACACAATGAACTTCACAGACATCCCTGAGGACATTCAGTTACTTGGTGGCTTTTCAACCCCTCTAGCTAAAATTGAGCAGTGCAGCTCAGCTGCTTTTTGTAAGACATCTAAACAGTCACTTCAAACATACAACAACATACAAGAGCTGCTTAAAAACTGCCTTTGATTCCCTTGATAGAGAGCTCACCAGTGCAGCCAGGGAGCTGGAACCACAAATGGCTCATTTCACTTTTGCTCCTGTTTAATTTGAATTGATCTATCCCATCTCCCTCTCTCTCAATTTTTTTTAAATTTGGTTTTTATTTGAGAAAGCAAAAAAAAAAAAAAAAGTCTTACCTTGTTCATTCTGCCATAAATATTATCAACAGTGAATGCCTGAAATGCTGCCAGGAGCTGCCCTGTCCCACCTGCTGCTGGGAGGGAGACACTAATTAACAGCCCTGCACATGTTGCACATTTTTTTGCTTGGCAATAAATTTTAAAAAATAAATTGCTTCATTTTGCATTCAATTTCTCTATTCTCCATACAACCTAAATATTCAACTTATACAATAGCAACAGTTTAATCAGGAGGACACTGAAAGCTGTAGGAGCTCAGTGGCTCCTGAAAAAGGCACTGAATTGGGCCAAATGCATTTTAGCATTGCAATGAAGTCCCATTTAGCTATTTAAATAACACCTACGTACTAATTAACTTTTCCAGCCTAAGCTGCACATTACTGAGGCTGTCATTTTGCTTTGGAAAAGGTTGTGCTTCACCCTGAACTTTGTAGGTACCTGAAACTAGGCAGGACCATCATTTAAATTCATATTTATGGTTTTTTTCCTCTGTCATCCGAGTGTGAAAGTCTCAAACAGAGACAGAGGAACTTCTTGCAAAGGGAGGAACGCCTCTAAACTGCTGCTGAGTCAAATTAACCCCCAGCACGTGTTTAAAAATCACATTATTTCCTTTTGTAGGAGCTGAGCGGCCGATTAATGCCCTCATAAAGCGTCTCCTTTGAGGCTGACTGTAATTACAGGGTATTAAAACACTTTTATCTCTGGGCTGCACTGGCACAGGATGGATTTGTAGTGTCTGTGTCAGGTTTTTAACGCAGAGAAGCTCTTTGCAAACAGGTGACTCCGGAGGAGGAGGCAAAGCCCCCTGTTTGGCCAGGAACGACCATCCAGAGGCTCTCCCAGCACGGAGAGGTCCATGCTGTTGTGGAGGGACACACATGAGTGAGAATTCTGGGCCAGAAACAACAGCAGCACTCTGCTTGTGAACTTCCTCCACTCCTGCACTTCCCTGCAGCTCCCCCCGGAGTCTCCCCGGAGCGCTGGATAAACACGGAGTCAGATGATTCAAAGCTTTGCACACTCGCCCGCTCTGACACGGGGCTTGCTTGGCCTTTAATTCCTTCCAAAACTCACCTTTTTTCCCCTTCCTTTGTGCTCTGGATGTGAGGAGGGAGGAGAAATAGCAGAGGAGGGACTGTGGGGATTCTCCAAGGTGGGGAACTGCAGCAGATCTGAGAGTCACCCTGGGGCACCTGGAGGGAGCAGGGCATGGAATGTCCTCCCAGGGCTCTTTCACAGGGAAGGGGAGGGAGCTGAATCCATCTGAAGTGATGGAAAGTCTTTCTAAGCCATGTCATGGTATCAAATGTAGCCATGAAGTGCAGCCATAACTCCTCCAGTGTTCAGCTGGTCCTGGCTGCTTCCAGAAAGGTCAAAATTATGGCAAATGAAATGTGCCACAGGCAGGATTTTTCACCAGCCTTTGCCTTGCTGTGGTAAAAGGGACTTGAAGCTCATCCAGTTCCATGGCAGGGACACCTTCCACTATCCCAGGTTGCTCCAAGCCCCACCCAGCCTGACCTTGGACACTTCCAGGGATCCAGGGGCAGCCACAGCTTCTCTGGGCACTCTGTGCCAGGGCCTGCCCACCCTCCCAGCCAGGAATTCCTTCCCAATCTCCCATCTCTTCCTGCCCTCTGGCAGTGGGAAGCCATTCCCTGTGTCCTGTCCCTCCATCCCTTGTCCCCAGTCCCTCTCCAGCTCTCCTGGAGCCCCTTTAGGCCCTGCCAGGGGCTCTGAGCTCTCCCTGGAGCTTCTCCTCTCCAGGTGAACATTCCCAGCTCTCTCAGAGCTGAGGGGCTGCAGCCCTGGGAGCATCTGATCCCCATCATCATTCAGCTCCATCCCCACAGCTGCAGCCTTGGCTGCTCTCACACGCTGTCACACCAGGAGCCTGGATGCATTTCAGACCTGGGCTGTTGCTCCTCACCAGGGTTCCTCATGCTAATTAAAACTTAATTAGTTCCCTGCAATCAAGCTGTAGGTGTGGAGCTGAGCATTGAGCCCAGAGGAGAATTCACAGAGCTGAAGTGCAGGTGGGGTGCTGGGAGCAGCAGGGTCAGCACTGACCTCTTTCCACTTCCCAGAATGGGGAATAGGGCTCTTATCTCTGTGGATTCTGGCTCATAATCACAGCCTGTGAAAACAAAGGCAGTAAAACCAAATCCTTCTCTGTTTTGGAGCTTTTATCCTTTCCACTCTCCATATATTCCACCCCACTGCTCCACATCCTGATCCTGCCCCATTCTTACCGCTCCTCCCTGACCTGTCCTTCATCTGCAGCCTTTGGCCCCAGCCTGGCCCTGCTTTTTTCTGGTCCCCGAATTTCTGGGATCTTCCCAGAGCCTCTCACAGCTGAGGAATGTGAGGGAATACCAAGGGAAAGAATGAGACAAACTCTTCTGGTGGTGGTGAAAAAGCAGAAATACTGGAATGTGCTGATGGTCCATCCCTGGTCAGTGTCTGAAAACTGAAGGAACAAATGGGATTTGATTTCATTGAATAATTGTTTTAGTTCATCTGCTGCCACTTTCTCCACCTGAGTCTGGGCACAGCTGCCAGTGCTGTGATGGGAACACGCCAAAGAACTCTTCTTCTTCAGTGGTACCTGGAAGTTTTGCCCAAAACTCTATGTGCTGGAGATCTGGGAATTAGATTTTGGATTTTATCACATGGAATTACCCCATCAATAACAGCACTGTGCAGTGTTTTCCTGAACTGTTTTAGGTAGTCTCAAACCTGTGGTTTGTGCCAATATGGGAGCCCATCCTCAGGGACCAGCTGGGCAGCCTGTGCACTGACCAAGGCTTCAGAAACACAGAATTGAGACTGAATTCTAGGATTATTGATGAAATCACAACAGTGAGGAGTGGCAAGACCCTGCCTCGGCTGGAGGTGGCCCAGAGACTCTTTACCAATGCTGCCATCTAGAGAGAGACACTCCATCTCCAGAGTGGAAAATCCTCCAGAAAACCAGGATTTCAGAGCTTTTGTGCCTCAAGCACAGGGGTTCAGCCATCCCCCTTGTGCTGGGAATCACCCTGGACACTGGGGATCACCCTGGACTCACCCAGCACAACTCCTGGCCGTGGCACCTCTGCACAGCCAGCCAGGCTGGGACAAGGGATTCCTGAGCACAGTTTGGGGCTGGGCTGAGCTCTGCTCTGGGCTGGGCTGTGGCTGCTCTTCCCAGGAAGTTCTTGGGATGTGTTTCCATCTCTGTGCAAACTGCGCCCAGAAATGAGATCCTGCCTTACGTAAGGGTTACAACTGAGACATCTGGATCTCATCGGGCTCCTCCGGGACAGGAGTCCTGAGCTTTGGCCTGGAGAGAGGCACAGAAAGAGCAGGAGTCATTTTTCATGCAAATCTCCATCTGCAGAGGGGCTGAGTCTCTGCAAACCCCTCCGTGGCCACGGCTTTGGCAAAGGCAGCTCATGCAGTGCTGCATGGACTGGGTGTGCTCCCCTGTTCCTGCACTGTCCCTGATCTGGAAGGGATCCACCAGGATCCAGCCCTGGGGTAAAAGTGGATTTGCTGAGAAAATCAGGAGTGTCTGAACCTCGGGAGTCTCCCATAGCTGGAGCTGCAGCAGCTGTCCTGAAGCACAGCCACGTTCCCTGCATGTGCTGTGCAGTCAGGGCTGCTGCCAAGAGCTGCATCCTGCTCAGTGACCCAGGCAAACCCACCCAGAGGGATCTCTGGCCAGCAGCCACAGCATCACACAATCATTTAGGCTGGAAAAGCCCTCCCAGACCATGGAGTCTGACTGTTCCCCAGCACTGCAAACCCCAGCACTAAACCACGTCCCCAAGTGCCACATCCACGTGGCTTTTAAACCTTCCAGGGATGGGGACTCAGCACTGCCCTGGGCAGCTGTGTCAGGGCTGGACAGCCCTTTTGGGGAAGAAATTTTCAGAAATTTTCTCAAATATCCAACCTAAACCTCCCATGGTGCCACTTCCTCTTGCCGAGTCATCGGTGTCGGAGAGGAGCCCAATCCCCTCCTGGTTCCAGTGTCCTGTCAGGGAGCTGTGAGAACATTTCCCCATGCCACTAATGGCACAAAACTCCAAATGTCATGAGCCAGAGAGGCAAGGGCTGCACAGGCACAAATTGTCACAGGGGGAACAGTTTGGGCTCTGCTTTGCAGCTCCTGTAGGTGTGGTGGGAAGGAGCAGCTGGAGGAGCTGAGCTCAAATAAAGCCATGAGAGCACAGGAAACTTTGCCTCTCATTCTGAAGGTGCTGAAAGAAGTTGGGAGCCCCAGGAGGGGAAAGCTGTGTGTCACCAGAGAGCTGTTAGCACCAGGCAGCACCAGGATGGGCAGAGAGCAGCTTTTAGCACAGTTTGACTGAAAACCACTCCCAGTTCTATTAGGAGGAACCCGGGACTGACCTGCTTTAACAAGAGGCCAACCATAAACTCCAGGGTCACTTGTTCACACAATGCTTGAAAGGCAAATTAGAGCAGCCAGATTGTTTTTCCCCCACTAATCCCAGTTTCCTGCTGTAGTGCTCTGCAGCCAGCAGTGAGGGAAACCTCTGAACAATCCTGCCAAGGATTGGGCAGGCACAGGACCACAGGAGAACACAGCTCTGCCAGCCTCAGGCTCTTCCTGGCTCCTACCTCGGCTTTTAGAGTTATTTGCACCTGCTTTTTGAGGGGTTTTATCCACCCCACAGCAGAGCAGCTCCTCCAGCAGACTTGTCAGTGCAGATGGAGCAGCAGAGGTGGATAAAAAGGTGCACAGGTGAGATAAAAAGCCTTTTGTCAGCACATCCAGTCTCCTTTGGAAGTGGTGCTGGCAGGTCTGGAGGAGGATGGATGTTCCACGTTCCTGGATAATAGAGATGGTCCCTCAGGCCTGCCCAGGGGCACAGCTTAAGTTTCTGCCCTGGGCAGAAGGTGAGATGGGGCACGAGGATTGCTGGATTTGGGTGTCAAAGACAAGCAAACCAAGAGGGGACAGGACCTAAACTCAACCCACTAATGTGAATTTTTCCAGGAAAAGGTGCAGCTGCACAGCTCTAACATCAAACCAAGCTACAGCTGTCTCCAAAGTGACCCCCTCTGTGCCCTTGGATAAGATATTGCACATTAATGCCTGCAAATCTGATTATTCCAAGGCTCTTACTGTCCACATCCAACCAAACAAGTTCATCCAAACTGAGATAAAGTATTTGTGCTTCTTTCCCAGGAAAGTTTCCAAGACAGTAAAAAAAGCCTGTGAATTATTGAAGAATTTAGTGTCTCTGTTATTCCTAGAGCCTTTTGTTTAAGGAAAAGCCAGGAGTCCACGTGCTGCCCCAAAGGTTGTGTAAAGGAGGCACCACACCCAACCCCAGGGCAGCGCTGGGGACAAAGAGAGGCAGCAAAGGGGACAGGGGTGCTGAGGGCTGGGGTTTATTTGCTATCCTTAGCAGCAAAACACTGTTCTTAAATACAGGGAGAAAATCAATATTCCTCTTTTAGTGCCAGTTTGGCAGGGGAAGGGGCTGGGCTGCCCCAGTGCACACTCCAGCTCTATGTGATGACGGTGGGCCCCGAGCGGCCGGTCCTTTCGTGCAGCTGGGAAAGTTTCAGTGCAATGGAAATGAGAGGTGCCAACATCACCTGCAGGGAGGAAAGAGAGGGCTCAGAACTGCAGGGCAGCACAGGCAGCCTTCCCAGGCCACATCCCCCATCATCCAGGGCAGGCTGGGACACCCAGAGCTCAGCTCTGCTTTGGGCTCACAGCCTGAGCTCTGGGACCAGTGACAGGGATGCAGTGCTCAGAGAAAATCCCAAGCTCCAGTGGTGCTGCTGCCACCCTCCCTGTGCTGTATCCCAAACTCCACACCAGAAAACAGGATTTAGGTAAATCCTAAGCTCCCCCCCTTGTCAGAATGGGGGATTTTCAGTCTTTTTGTCAATTATGGCACAGTAAGTTAGGCACAAAGAGCCCACAGAGTGTTTGCTGGGGAATACAGAATCAAGGAATACCCTGAGTTGGAAGGATCCCTAAGGATCATGGAGTCCAACTGCTGGCCCTGCACAGACACCCCAACAATCCCCCCCTGTCCCTGGGATTGTTGTCCAAACACTCCTGGAGCTCTGGCTTGGGGCTGTGCCCATTCCCTGGCGAGCCTGGGCAGTGTCCAACCATCTTCTGGGTGAAAAACTCTTTCCTGATATCCAGGCTAAACCTAAATATGAGAGAAGAATTCATTTCCTCCAGTGCCTACCAGAGCTCAGCACCATTTGTAAAAGGTGTTGCAGAACATTTCCTGCACTCAGTACAGAACTGGGCAGTCTCACCTTAGGTACAGCTGCATCCTGTGATCCCACTGATATTTTTTAAAGCAGGCACAGGGATAACACAGACAGGAAAAACTGTGCTGTGAAAGAGGCAGCTGTGAGGGATTCCCATTAATACTTGCTCCACACTGAGCTTTATTTTTTTAATAATCCTATTTATACTGGCATGAAAGACACCAAAATTCCTGGCACCTCCATACAACTCCAAGCAAAGCAGGGCTAAGACAGGGCTGAGCTGTGGCAGGGCTGAGGTGCAGCACCCACCTGTGGGTCTTGGTTTATTTTCTGGGCGTCCTTCTCGTAGCTGTCGATGTAGAGTCGCACGGTGGCGCCCGCGCTGCCGGTGCCGCTCAGCCGGAAGATGATGCGGGAGCCGTCGGAGAAGATGAGCCGCAAGCCCTGGGGGTGATGGCACAGGGTTAAAATGCTTCTAAAAATCAATCGGGAATTGCATACAATCGATTCAGGGGAGGTGGAAAGAAAGGTTGGGCCTGGATAGGCCTGGGAAAGGGAACCAAAACTATGTAGGCCCTAGGAACTAAAGGTTAGGTTTTGTCTTTACTAGGTCATGTAAAAATGCACCTGGATGGTCATCATATGACAAATGATATGATTGTTAAATGTAATGATTGCTTGGTAATTGAATATGATTATTGTTTAAGAATCATGAGAAACGATGTTTGGGGGGCCTGATGAAAGCTACAAGGATTCATACAGTAGAACAAGAATTCATACAATAGAACAATATAAGTTTAATAATTAATATGTAGTTATATAACAAAAGGGTATAAAACAAGTCCGTCCCAAATCCATATCGGAGTCAGATTTGGGTCTGTACCCTGTACCCCTGATCCCCAGAGCTCTTCAATAAAAGCACCTGCATGTAATCATTCTGTGATTATGTGTTTCAATGCTAACATGGGCACATGGGAGGGAAAGGCCTCTCAGCTCTGTGCTCATGCTAGCCAAGGTGTTTTCCATGACTCCCAGCCTGATCTGCACCATCCCTCCTCTTCAGGGAGCCACAGAAGGCTGCTGTGTTACCCTTTCCCTGCTCCCAGAGGGACTGATGTCCGTGATAACCCACACTGGAGAACTTGGAACAAGACACAGCATTCCCAACTGTAGCAATGTATCTGTATAACAGGCTATTCTGATGCACCAGCTAAATTGGTTGTGAGTAATATTGTCAAAGTACTTGGCAGTTTTGTTGTTAGAGCTCTCAGGAATTCATCAAGGTTACTGAGAAGAGAGCTTGAGAAATTGTCTGCAAAAAATGTAAACCCTAGAGAGGGGAAGCACAACATGAGGATGGCCACTTGACCAACTGGATGTCCTGAAGGATGTGTGCTCAGCCAACCCAGAGATGTGTGCCCACATGGACAGCAGACCTAGAATCTGTATCTGCCATGTAATGTAAACAATTAACAGCTTCTGTTGGAATCATATCTGTAGCAGTGTGAATTTAGGGTTTGTTAAAGTTCTGGGTTTTTTATTTGTTCATAATGGTTCATTCTGATTCCCCTGCCCCAAGGACCCTTGGTATGTCCCTGGGGGAGAACATTGTCAATCACCCTGACAGACCTGGGGAAAAGGTCTTTCCATTTGACCAGGTACTGGAACACCCACCTTTTCCTTGGTTGTGTTAAGCACCCCTGTCCCAAGTCACACCCTTCAGTCTCCCTCATTGGTTCTAAGTTCTCCCCTGCATGGGGGAGGTTCTGGGTGTTTAAGGGGAGAACCGAGGGTCCAGACTCACTCTGGCAGGTTGATTTCAATGGAATGAAAGCTGTTGAATCCCACACCAGGAGTCCCCTCTTTGTTCCACGCCTCAGACCACGATGATCCAGCCTGAGGTTCAAACCCACCAAACATCAAAGGTACCAAGCCTTCCTCTTATGTCGATAAAAGAGCTACAGCTGGCCAGTGAAGCAGCCCAGGAAATCAACATACACATTGATTGGGTTATTCAGCAGCCAATTTCCCCCCTGCAGCCAGCCCACTGCTCTCCATGGAGACAGGACACGGAGGGAACACTGCCCACCTGGTTCCTGGAGACGCTGCCATCCACGGGGTCGTTGTACTCGAAGTTATCAGCTTTCTCCACCGTGTAGACTTTGTCCCCGGCCGCCAGCTGCTTCCCCACGAAGGAGCGGTCGAACATCAGCGCCTCCAAATCCTTCATCATCTTGTTGGCAGCGTCTGCATCCACCTCCTCGTAGTCGTACCTGCAGCCAGCAGCACGCGCAGGGGTCAGGGAGGGGGTTGGGATGGTTTAGGATGCACTTCTCGAGCTCTGTGGGTGTTTTCTGCTCTCGTCGTGGAGGGGAGGACAGGTGGAAAAGGCACATAAAAGCACCAGAACACCAGAGAAGTTGTCCCTGGATCCCTGGAAGTGTCCAAGGCCAGGTTGGACAGGGCTTGGAGCACCCTGGGACAGTGGAAGGTGTCTCTGCCCATGGCAGGGGGGGCACTGGATGGGTTTTAAGGTCCCTCCCAACCCAACCCAGTGTGGGATTCTATGAAAAGAGAGGAGGATCCGTGTGCAGCACTACAGCCACATCCACACAGATCCTTGGGATACAGCATTTCGCAGGCATTTGGTGCCAGGAGATGAAAGCACAAAGTGCTGTCTCACATCAAGTATCACAGACTGAGGGCCAGGGCCAAGATCCAACTGACTGCCAAGAATTTCCTGCAGTTCTGCCCACAGCACCCCACCAGCTCCCTCATGGTTACTGCGAACACCCTCAGTGCATCCCCACTGCAAACTGCAGCTGTGACTGCACCAGGAAAACATCCAGTGGCAGCTTTGATGTCCCTGCCCGGGTAGGAGAGGCAGCAGAGGGTGGCTGGAGCCTTCTCCAGGATCCCAGACTCCGTGTTCCCACTGCCAGTGGGATTTGTGCCGCCTGCCCCGCCTACCCCTGCACTCAGCGTGCTCTGCACACATACCTCCAGTGCTAAAAGGCTGCTTTTTTATCCTAGATTTTGGCATTTTTCCCCAGGTTTCCATGCCTCAGATGTATGCTGGCTTTGTGGTGAGTGGGGGGGGGAGAAGAAAAAAAAAAACAAAGGAAAGGCAAATTCTTTCACTTGGCAATTTGAGGTGGAATTTTCACGTAGATCTTCCAAGCTGAAAGATTTCTGCCTAATGCTTTCACAGTGTTCCCACCTCTGCTTGTGTGCAGGCTGGTTCTCATTCCTTCCCTTGCCATCTTCCATGTCTGCTGCAGCTTAAATTTGAGTATTTGAGGACTGGACAGGAACTCAAGCAAGTAAATAACAGCTGTGAGATGCTGCTGTCACTGAAAATAGCATCACAAATTAACTTGTGATATGGGATCTCAAGAATATTGATCCCATAGCAAAGATTACTCTTGAAAGAAAAAATCTCGATTAAAAGAAAAACAAAAGGTGCTTTGCACGTATAAAATGTCCAGACTGTGGTACCAGATTTATGTCTGGAGTAACAACCTGAAGCTGGGCACCACAAAGGGTTTTGGGGAATCCCCATTTTGTGGCAGGAATGCCTGGGGAGTTTTCAATTCCTGCAGGACAAACAGCAATGGAGTGACACAGGAACAGCCCCACAGTGCCATCAGGGCTCTGCTCTGACACAGCACAGGGAATGAGAGGGGTCAGGAGCACTTTCCCCACCTGGTGAAGAAGTTCCTGCCATACTTCTGCCAGTGGTCCTTCATGATGTCCTCCACGCTCTGCTTGCGGGCGGCCAGGATGGAGAGCCAGGCCAGCACTGCCCACAGCCCGTCCTTCTCTCGGATGTGGTCAGAGCCTGTGGGGAGCCACAGCACTGACACAGCTCCCTCTCCTCCCACACCACAGCCCCCACCTCGTCTCCTCTCCCCCATCCCCCTGGCAGCTGCACAGCTCACAAATGGGAAGCGTTTCCAGAGCTCCATCTCCCTGCTGCGTCGTTAAAATGGGTCACGATCTCATCTGCTCCAGCTCCAGCCCAAAATAAAACACTCAGCATCTTTTAACACACACACACTCTCATTGTTCACACATCCTTAACTCTGTTCCCAAGGGAGTAACAGGGAATGCACCGTAAAAAAGGCATCAAATCAAAAACAAAAGGCAAATGCAAAGGAGCAGCTTGGGAAGGAGAACATCAACAAGGAGAACATCAACAAGGAGAACATCAACAAGGAGAACATCAACAAGGAGAACATCAACTCCTCAGCACCTGTCATGTCCTGTCCACCAAGGAACACCCTGGGATCATCTCCTGGCCCAGCACCAAGGGGAATGTCAGCCCTCCTGAGGAACAGAACTCCAGCCACCCCAAAATCACCCCAAAATGGGGAGAGGAGCAGCAGGGCAGGGAGCACCAGCCATGGGGCTGGCAACAGCAGGGCAAGGAGAGGCCCCATCCACCTGCAGAGAGCAGCAGAGCCTCCAGCCTGCTCCCACTGGGGGCTGGAAAAGCTCCTTTCGTGGCTAAAGGAGCATTCACACAATCCCAGAATGGGTCAGGTTGGAAGGGACCACAGTGGGGCATCTGGTCCAACCTCCCTGTTCCAGCAGGGCCCTCCCTGGGCCCAGGATTGCATCCAGATTTTTGACTGTCTGCAGTGAGGGAGACTCCACACCTCTCTGAGCAATCTGTAAGGAATTTCTTGCTCATGTTCAGGTGGAATTTCCTGGCCCTCAGTTTGTGCCCCTTGCCTCTGGTGGATTCCCCCAAAGCTGGTGCTGCAAGGAGAGCAGGAAGCAGCCAGAGGCAGCCCAGCCTTGCCCTGGAAGTGGCATCACACAGCACTGACCCCTTGGGGAACCCGAGAGGTGCTGGACCTTACACAGCCCCCAAAATGAAATGGGATCAGATGGCCCAGAACACACCCAGCCCACACTCGGTGCCTCTGGTGTGCCAGTTTGACCCACAGCTGCAAATTTTTCTCCTTCCCACTCTGGAAAACTTCCAAACAGGTATTAAAGAAATCCCAGGAGCACTGCAGAGCTGCCATGCCACCCTCTGAAGGAGTGCCAGAGTGGGAATCCTCTGGGAAAGGGCTGGGGGCAGGGCAGGGGTTACTTTGCACAAATCCCACTGTTGTGGCTGTGGCCATAAATTCTCCCCACAGTCCCTCCCAGCAGAGAGGGCTGGGCAGAGGTGATGGAGAGGAATGCTAAATAAACACCAGTCCCATGTGATGTATCAACTCATTGCTGGAATAAAATACCCAAGGAAGCAAGCAGGAATTCTGTCATGCCCCATTACTCTAATTGCTGCTGGACTCCAGTCCCACTGCCTCACAGTTTGTTTCAATTTTTACTGGGTCTTTTGGCTGCTCCTTCACCTCTCTCCCCTTCAACACTCCCACTCTGTCCAGCTACAAACAACTTCTCATTAATTTCCTGTCAGCCAACTCTCCTCACCCCTTGTCATTCCTTTTGCCTTCCCAAGTGCATTTGCCACATGGACAAACCCCTTTGCATTGTAGGGGAGTCCCACACTCCTGGGCTTTTTCCCAATCTGTTCCCCCAAACTGCTTCAGCTCCCCCCAGCTTGGATGTGCTGCTGCCTGGCCAAAATCCCAAACCTCTGTCTCAGCCCCTGCTGCCACTGGAATCACTTTGATTTGGGAGGCAGTCCCTTACCTGCTGGGGGATGGAGAGAAACTCAGCTTGTTGCTCATACAAAGGTGGAAACAGTTTTGGGGAGCTGTTCATTTGAGATCATCTCCCATCAGCAGCTCCAAGAATTTGGTTTTATTTATCTCCTGAAGCACCAGCATGCTTTCCTTAGCCAAGGTCCAGGATATAAACTCAGCACATGCTGAAATTATTCAGGGCAAAACTCCAGAATCTTTCTTTACTCATTATTTACTTCAAGATTTCTTTACAGAGATACCAGGTTCTCTGAAATTCACCTTTCCAAATCCCAGTCCCACATATCAGAGTAAAATCTGACTACAAATATTATTGTCCCTGGAGGCTGCTCAGCCCCACAGCAATCTGCTCTCCCCCAGAGCTGTGATCCCATTTCCTCAGCCACAGCAAAGCTGGGGTAATCCTTTCCTGTCAAGCTGTGCATCCCAGCTCCACAAAGCACTTCACTCCAGGTATTTGGGGGTTTGAGGCACCCACACACAAGCTAAAAGGTTTTTCTGCGGTGGTGGAATGAAAACACACAAGGTTTGAGTGAGAAATTCCCTCAGGACCTTGTGCCTTGCATATCTCACCAGAGATCCTTAGAGAACAGGGGAAAAACAACATCTCAGGGAGAATTCAGACCAGATAAAACTCAGCCTTTGTGCAGGAACCAGGTGCTGATTCTGGGCCCAGGAAAGGTCCCATTTCCACAGGCAGGACACAAAACCACAGGGGAGATGCCAGGGAGAGCTCAGGGGATGCAGAGACCTCCTGGGAATCCTGCCTGTCCTGAGCACCCTGCTCTGACCTGCAGCAAATCCTGCTCCCATCAACTTCCCTGCACACCCCCAGTAAATTCCTTGTGATGTTCATTTTGTCTCTCTGTAACTCAGTAACTCACTTAGACTGTTCAAAGGCAAGTGTTAATTTAAACTTTATAAATCATACCTTGTTTTCAGAACAGGAAAATGAGGGCTCTATTAAGCTCAGAGATTTAATAGCGACCTGAAACCTTCCCTAATAAAACTCTGTGCTCCAAACCGTATTTCTTTCCAGAAATGAAAACACTGAGAAGGTTTTCCTGGCCACCAAGAGTTGAAAAATACATTTAGCATTGCATTTAATCCCCACAGGCTCAGTGACCAGGCTACAAAAGAGGCCCCCAAACTTCCTGCCTATCTCCACGTGCCTTCCTGGAGAACTGGAGGAGAAGGAGCTCCTACCTCACAAAACCTTTGTGTTCATTTCCACTCTAATTCCTCCAAGCCTTTTTATATTTCAATATTTTACAAGTATTAACAACTGCAGATAAAAGATAAATCCCAAGCTGTAAAGAATAAACAACTAAGAGGAGGAACAGCACCATCATGGGTGATATTGGGAATGCTGACTTACCAGTCCCAAAACTTTCCTCTCCACACAGAGACAGTTTGTTTGCATCCATCAAGTTTCCAAAGAACTTCCAGCCTGTTGGAGTCTCATACAAAGCAATCTTTGTAGCCTGGGCCACCCTGTCAAGGAAAGAAGGCCAAGTCACACCCCTGATTCTTGGTGATCCCAGAGGAAATGGGATCAGCAGCTGTTCTGGGGTGCCACTGAAGGTAGGGAATGGCACTGCTTTGGTACAACCTGTCTATTTCACCCCAGTGTGAATCTGGGAGATGGGTGGGATGTGCATTTACAGAACACACAGCTCTTCAAAGTAACTTTAAGTTGCAGATCTCAAAGCATTTCACCAAGAAAGCTATCAAATTTATCACTGATATTTGTCACTATCAAATTTAAGGAAAAGAAGGGTGAGGAGAGTCACTTGTTTGGGCTTATCTGTAGGGAAGAGAAAGAGCCAAACTCTGCCATGTCCCCAGGCAGGCTTTAATCCATCAAACCTCACTGCTGCCCTGGCACTGCTGCACTCCTCACCAGACCAAACACATGGGACAGATCCAGGTGAAATCCCAGGAAAGGGATTTGCCCCTCAGTTTAGGAAGGACATTGAGTGCTGTGTCCAGCTCTGGGTGTCTCAGTTTAGGAAGGACATTGAGTGCTGTGTCCAGCTCTGATCCCTCAGTTTAAGATGGACATTGAGTGCTGTGTCCAGCTCTGATCCCTCAGTTTAGGAAGGACATTGAGTGCTGTGTCCAGCTCTGTCCCTCAGTTTAGGAAGGACATTGAGTGCTGTGTCCAGCTCTGTCCCTCAGTTTAGGAAGGACGTTGAGATGCTTGAGCGTGTCCAGAGGAGGCCACGAGGCTGGTGAGGGGCTGGGAACACAAACCCTGTGAGGAACAGCTGAGGGAGCTGGGGTTGTTTAGCCTGGAGAAAAGGAGACTCAGAGGTGACCTTATGACTCTCTCCAACCTCCTGAAAGGTGGCTGTGCTCAGGTGGGGTTGGTCTCTTTCTCCAGCCAGAGCTGACAGAAGGAGAGGACTGTCGCCCTGATTTTTTCAGCCTTCTGATGTTTTGCATTTGTGGACTTGGGTTCTCAGGCATGTAACATAAACAAAGAGTGATGTTTTGAAGAACTATGCATTTTTTCCTGGGGGAAGGACAAATTGATGGACTTCTAAACTGACCAGTGGGGTTAAAGAGGTGTCAACCTCATAGCCCAATTGCTGATCAGGTTCCAAACACTATTTAAACCCTGATCCCGAAATAAACTTCCTTCTTTCTCGTTCTCACAACTGGACTGTGTGAATGTGGTTTTTCGTGTCCGTTGGGTGACAGAATGCACAGTCTCAAGCTGCACCAAGGGAAATAGAGGTTGGATATCAGGGAAAAGGTTTTTATGGAAAGGGTGATAAAGTACTGGAATTGTCTGCCCAGGGAGGTGGTGCAATCACCATCCCTGGATGTGTTTAACAAAAGCCTGGATGTGGCACTCGGTGCCATGGTCTAGTTAAGATGTTAGGGCTGGGTTGGACTTGCTGATCTTGGAGATCTCTCCCAGCCCAGTTCAAGGGGCACGGCCTGCCCTGGCAGGGCTCCCTGCCCACAGGGGTGGGTGGTTACCTGTCCAGGGCCCCGCTGGTGGGCATGCTGCGGGCCAGCCCGCGCACCCCGGTCTGCTGGAAGTACGGGATGCTGAAGATGTTGGCGGCGATGACGGCCACCGAGTCCGAGGGGTTGACGAAGAAGCCGTGCTTGCCCAAAATCATGTTCCTGTCCTGGGGGAGACAGCACAGGCACAGCTCAGCTCCCTGCCCAGCCCATCAACCCAACAATTCCTCCCAGAGGTTTTCTGAAATGAACGCGGAGCTTTGAAGAAGTTACACAGCAGCAGCTCCAGAGTGTTTCACCTTCCTGCTGATTTTTCGCAGCTTTAAAGTTATTTAAATACAGTCTGGGCTTATGGACACAGTACCCCACATTTCTGTGGTGGCAAACTGGGAGTGCTTCACTTCACTCATGATTGCAGAGGACAGAAAAGGAAAAGGTGCACCTCAGTGCCCAGAGCTGGTTAGAGGGAAAGAAGGGGAATTCTGAGCAGCTGCTTTACCCCATCTCCATCAAAGGCAGCTCCAAAGTCGTACTCTCCTGTCTTCATGGTCTGCACCAGGTCAGCAGCGTAGGTCAGGTTGGGGTCAGGGTGGTGGCCCCCAAAGTCCTCCAGGGGGGTGCAGTTCACAGCTGAATTTGCTGGGGCTCCCAGCTCCTCACACAGGATCTTCTTCACATAAGGGCCCACAACTGTGTCAGCAAAACAGAGAGGAGGGAGTTGGCTCAGCCACAGCACCACCCAGCTCAGGCTGCTCAGTTTGGGTCACTATAGGTGCCTTGTGGTGTAGGAGCCCACATCAAAATCCACTCCATCCCTGCAAGTGTCCCAGGCCAGGCTGGACAGGGCTTGGGGCAACCTGGGCTAGTGGAAGGCTGGGTGGTTTAGTTCCACCCATGGCAGGGGTGGAACTGGATGAGTTTTAAGGTCCCTCCCAACCCAAACCATTTCAGGATTGCATGAAACATTTCACAGAATCCTAGAGTGGTTTGGGTTGGAAGGGACCTTAAAGAACAGCTCATTCCAACTCCCAAAGCAAAACACTTGACAGAAGAAAATAACACAAGACATAAAAATTTGCTCCTGAAAAGCAAAATCCAGTATGCTACAAACCAACCCCCAAACTTGCAATATCAATTTCAGGGAAAATCTTCCTGTGACAAATCCCCAAGGACACCTTGGGGTGTCCCAAGCCCAGCCCTTTTTACCCCCGTGCATGGCATCAATGCGGATCTTGAGCTGGTTCTTCCCTGACAGCAGCTCCTTCAAGGCATTGAAGTCAAAGATATTCCTCAGCATGCTGGCATAGGCTTCCACAGAGTCCACAATTTCCACTGGGAAAGAGAAGGAGACAGAGATTAACCCTCACAGCCTGGAATTGTGATGACCAAGTCCTGTTGCTGTGCTGAGGGTCTCCAGAGCCAAGGGCCAGGGCTCAGCACAGAGCCCTTGAACATCCCAGAGAATCAGAATAGGGACAGGAATAATGGGGCTAAATTAGGGATTTAATTACAGGCTCTCACTGCTAATCAGGTCACAAATGGGCCAATAAAATCCTTAAGGCAAACCTCTGTTCCCAGTTAAGGCTCCCTGACTTCCTTCAAGAGGGCTCAATCCCACTTCACTTAAATTTAAAAATATGTATATAAAATCAGATCTTTAATTTCCACCTAAGTAATGGGAAGTGTGAACTTGATAGTTCAAAAAGTTTCACCTTTGCAGCCAACATAAAAGCAAAATACAGCACAAAATTCCCACTACAAAGAAATGGGGACTGAGAGAAATACCAACTTTTATTATCTTTTAACTTATTTCTTTGTTAAATACAAGCACCAGGAGATGGTAAAAAAATACTTGCAGTATTTTTAAAAAGTCTTTTTAAAATTTATTTTCATATTTCACTGCTGACTGAAAAAAGTCACATGTGAAATGTAACAGCTTTCCCACTCACAGGGGTAACTTTTATATGTGAAACCATGGAAAAAAATCAGTTGAAAGATTAAACTCTGTAATTTTTAATTAGGAAAATGCACTTTAACTGCATTTTTCTGTTCTCAAGTACATGTTTGCCTTGCAGAAAAAACAGCCTTTGGTTTCAGGGAATTTTGATGGATCAAGATTTTGCTACTGAAGCAGAAACTTCTGTAGGACAGAAAATTATATAAATCAAAATCAACAAAGAAACAAACACCAGGAGCAATGAACTCACTGGGATTATGCAACAAATGAGAAAGAGAGGTCAGAATGGCCACAGAAACACAATTCCTCACCCTTGCCAAGAGGAAGGACATTTCTTTACCTGTAAATGGCTTAAATTTGTTCTCCAGGTCAAACTGCTGCTTCCCAATGGTGCCCAAATCCACCTGGAGATCTGGGCAGATTGCATATTCCTCAATTTTCTTGCTGATTTGGAAAATTTTATCCGTGATGGCTTCAGGAGCAGGACCTGCAAAATGAAACAGGCAAAGGGGAAGGTGTTAAAGAATCCAACTGCAAGAGGAGTGAACTTCAGGAATACAGCCAAGACCTGGGCTGGGAATATCCTGCTGGGAGAGGAATGCCAGGGAATGAGGGGAGCAGAGCATCACCTGCTCTGGTGCATTGGGAAGGCTGACCTGGAGCAGAGACTGGACAGAGATAAGAGAATAAAGTAGATTTTTATTAAAAGACCTTTAAGGTACACCTTGGGCAGGACAAGAGCCTGGGCAGGGCTACACCCAAGGTGGACTCGAAATGGGCACAAAATGGTCACAAAATGGATCCAAAATGGTCACAAAATGGACCCACAATGGTCACAACATGGACAAACGGTCACGAGGTCTCACATTTTTATAAGTTTTGGTCCATTTGCATATTGGGGTTTAATTGTCCAATTCCAGCTCCAGGCTGTGAGGTCCCATCCTGCTTGTTCCTCCCTTCAGCCACCCTTGTTTGTGCTGTTGGGCCTGAAAGTTGTCCTTGGTGTGCAGCAGGAAAAGGATTTGTTTTGTGTCCCTGCTGTGTGCAGAGCTGAGTGACACTGACTGTGAGCTCAGAGCTGCACCCCTGGGCAGCACAGAACCTGAAATACAGGAAAGCTCAAACTTAAGGCATCAGCTCCATTAGGGAAAGCACTGCTCAGAGCACTGATTCCTGGGCTACAAACAGAAATTTGGATTCTTGGGTGGACAGACTAAACAAACAAACAAACAAACAAACGTAATGAGAATGTTGCTGTTGAGATGGTTATGACATACAGAATGACACGTTTTATCATGGCCTCCTGCTGGTTTTTATACAGGTTTTACAAACCTTGAGAGCAACTTTTAATTGGTTAATAGTTTTCTTGTTAATTATTTTATTGGTTAGTAAAAGGTATTTTACTTGCTTATTAAATCTATCTATTCTCAGATTGTTTACATATTTTCTTTACTGATTTTTATGGGACAAATCCCTTGTTATTACAGGTGCACTCATTTTTTACCCTCAGAACGGATTGTTGTGTTAAAGAAACTTCTTATTCTCAAACCAGCTTCATATGGGAACTTACAAATTCTTAGAAGAACTTAGAGGAAATGACAGGCCAGCTTTTCACTCTATCCCTATATAAGAAGAAAGCAGGGAATGTTGGAACCCTGGAGGATGAAANATAAAAGAGGTCTGCATTGCCAACCTTGAGTAGTCATTATTAAGGCAAAAAAGTAAATAACGTATCACTTTAGTATTGAGTAATAATCTCTGAAATAGCCTCAGTCAAAGTTCAAAGCACTCTGTTTTGTCTCATTTCTCTAACTGGCAGTTAGAGCTCACGCTTGGTGAGACTGTAAATAAATAAGACGTAACAACCAACCAAAACCGAACTGGACTTTCCATCTGCCGTGCCTTTCACCCTGACCTCAGCCCAAATGAAGCAAGCAGAGCTGTAAAAAGGGAGTTGCAAGCCCTGACCTCCGTTGGCAATGTTGAATTTGATGCCGAAGTCGCCGCTGGGGCCGCCGGGGTTGTGGCTGGCCGTCAGGATGATGCCGCCGATGGCTTTGATCTTGCGGATGATGCAGGACACGGCCGGCGTGGACAGGATCCCGTTCTGCCCGATCACCAGGCGCCCGATCTGAGGGGGCAGGAGCACAGCAAAGCTCTGTCAGGGTAAATCCCACACCCCAGCCCAAAGCCCAAAACTCTGCCAACAGGTAGAGCACAGCCCTGTTCCTCCAGAGCTCCCCGACCCTGCTCTGCTGTAGCGTTTTCCTCCATGAATGCTTGTAGTGGTTTCACGTTCGCCAATTCCTGATTCCCAAAATTAGTGTTGTGGTTTGAATGTCTCCTAGAATTATTTACTCTTTTTCTGCTGTCAGATAGGGCTAAGAGAGAGGCAAAGCAGGCTCCAAACTTAAAAGGTATAGAGACAGGTTTATGAACAAAACTACAAGAAAGAAAAAGTCAATCAGAATCAGAATAAAACCTCCAAAACACTTCCCTCTCCCCCAACAGCTTCTTTTCCCTTCTCACAGACAATGTATAGAGACAAAACTTGGAACTCTTGGTCAGATTACCACCTATAAAATAGTCTTTCATCAGTTCATTTAGAGAGAGAAGTCTCTTTTAGTTTGCCATGGAATTCCCCACAAGAAAAAAGCCAGACCCATGACAATGCTATACATGGATGTACTGAAGGGCTGAGCTCTCCACAGGCATTAAACACCACAAAAAACAGCAATCCCTCTGGCTGTGGTCTCAAAATTTGCCTTCAAAACACACAATGGGGCAGAGAGAAGCCAAAAGAACACAAAACTTGAACATCCTGGGAGCAGCTGCAGATCGTTCCTCGCAGCGGGCAGCACACCTCCTTCCCATAAATTCTGGGATATCACTGAGATTGGATCCAGAGCAATGTGCTGAGCAATACACCAGCATCAGAATCCAGGCAATAAAGCAGGAGGTGCAGAATTCCCTGGAAGAACACACTCCTTCCCACGGCCCCCAAATGAGGTGACAGGATTTAAAACCACACCAGACTCCTTTGCACCAACCGAGGGGGTCAGACCCAGAACAGACTGGGAAAAGAGGAGGGATTCCATTCAATCACAAACTGAGGCAAGAATCAAGAGGAGCATTCCCAAGCTGTGGTGGGTGCTGAGCCAAGGGCATGGGATGGCTGTGATTCCTGTCCCCTGGCACTGCCAGGTGCTAAGCCCCAGCCTCGCTGCCCATCACTTATTGCCTGCTCCAGCTGTCACAGCCCAGCTGCTGGCAGAGCTGCACCTCTAGCAAAGAGCAGCAGAAATGGGAAAAAGCACTTTACAAACCCAAAGTGAGGGCCCTGCCTGCAGCTGCCCACACCAGCTCATGTTGGAGCCCTGACTGTGCCCACGCACTGATCACTCATTTATTGCACCTCACTTTCATTTAAAGCAGCCCAACCTCCACAGGGTTTGCTTTTCCCCCATTCTTACACACACCTTGTCCTGTGCTTTATTCCAGCCCCCAAACCTTGCTCCTTTTCAGTTTCCCTGAGAATTCACCTCCAGCAAGCTCCTCTCCAAAACTTCCCCTCCTGCTCCCCAGTTTCCCTCTGAGGGTCACGTTCTGCAGCATCAGTGGCCCAGGAATGCTGCAGAGGAAGGGAGAACAAGGGATTTCCCCTGCCAAAGCAGGCAGCAGCTGCAGGAGAGCTGGATGAACACATCAAATCCCCTGTCCTTGCCCTCCCTGCACACCTGAACTGCAGCTTTTCCCCACAGCGAGGAAGGAAAGGAAGGAACACTCATCTCCACGTGAGCTGCTCTGTGATTTGGGTCCTCCTTGGCTTCCAGAGGTTTTCAGCTGCCACTCCCCACCCATCCAATGCTAAATCCTTTGTGGTAAGCACTGGGGAAGGTTGCTCAGTGTAACAATGTGCTGAATGATTTACACTTAATCCTTTTCGAGTCTGTGAAATTTCTTAGGAGGAAAACCTCAGGCAGCAATGATGGAGAAACACCTTTCATGGAATGCTCGAAACAGACCCACTTTGTGCAGTAAGTTTGGGTTACAGCACTTCAAAACCATCCAGGTAATAATTCCAGCCTGGTTTTACTGAAAGCCCCATTAGGATGCACACAGGGACCTCCTGCAGTCCCTCCTCCCCCCAGGAACACTGGGAACAGCTTTTCCAGGCCATGGGAGTTGGTGGCTGCAGCTCCTTGGTGTCCCCAGCCCACCCTTGCAGCCCTTTTTGTGCAGAAGAGGCAGCCCAAGGCACCAATCCCACTCCCTGAGTACTACTGAGGAGAAAAATCCATGGAAGCTACCCAAAACACCCCCTAAATCCCATTATTTAGGCAGACCTGGGCCCAGTGCTGGAGAGAAAAGTCTGAGCTGGTGAAGATGAGCCTGATCTCCTCCTCACCAGCAGATCTGTCCTGGTGTCAGGCACTCCAAGCCTGGCTCTGTGCACATTTTCCAGCTCTTCTGCTCAGTCCACAGACTGATTTCAAAGGAAGACATTAATTTGCAATACCTGAAGATTTTTTTCCCCCACCAAGATAGCAAATAAGTCAATCTTAAAATTAAATGAATAAAATTATATCCTCCTATTTTCCCACTCATTATTGATTACATTGTCCAAGACAGGTTTTTTGTCAAACAAATTCCTGAAATCCAGGTCCCTTTGCACAAAGTTTGCTCTGCACTAAGAGATCCAGGACAGACAGCAGAATTTATTCTTCTTAAAAAGCAGAAGGAAACAAAGATAAAAGCCTGTTGCATGAACCACGATCTACCACAAACACACAAGCCTCTTGCTCTGCTTCCAAAACACAGAATTCCAGCACTGAGCTCCCTATAAAGGCTGTCACTCACTTGCTGACTCTCAGATCAATTTTCAAAGGCTCCCTGACTATTTATCCCACAGCCACAACTTACACCTGGTGAGAAAGGCAGAACATGGTTGTTCCTTTGCCACTTTGGTGGCTGTACCTGTTACTTCATTTCTGAACAGTATCAGGGGTTTCTATTCTCATGGAAAGACTGAAAAATCCACAGGTGCCAACAGCTTGGGGCATGTCAAAGCACAAAACAAGAACACACAAACCCCAGGCAGAATTTATTCTCCTTTCTCCACATGTATTCTCTGCTCAACTGCAACACTTAGAGTGAAAACCCAGTAATTTCTGTACTCCCCAGCTGATATGCCATTAAAAACGTCATTGTTAGCAGTTGAATAAAGCCTTTGGGGAAATTAAATTAATTTCTGATGGATTTCTGCATTCCTCAGCCACACCCCACAGCAATTCAGCCTTTTAACATTTACCAACCCCATTGGCAGCAGCCATTTGGACAATCAGTTCCACTGCAGATTTATTGAGGTACCTCCCATCACCTCCAACCACCAGAGAGGCTCCTTGGCGATCCCTTAGGTCTATGGAAAAAAAAATGCTCTGGATAAAATTCTGCAAATAGTTCAGCTTGGATTCAAAGTAAAAAGTCTTCCTCCTCAAGCCGCTGGTTCCCGGTTTCTGGTCGCTGTAAGGAGCTGTTGGCACCGTCAGCAGAGGCAGGGGAGCGTCTTCCATGTCCTTTTCTCACACAGATTCATTTAAAAAGTCAAATATGCCAAAAATGAACCCCCAACCTTGACACAGCAATGGCCCACCTATGAGGCAGGAGTTGAGGGGAGCTGTTGAACACCCAGAAATAGCTCCCTGCACCTCCTGTAACCGAAGCCGTGCCCTCGCACTTGCGGTGGGGGATCAATGTCAGGGAGAACGCACAATCCCACGCTGCTCTCCCTCACTGCCAGGCTGGCAAAGGATTCCTGCCTTCTCTGTCACCTCCTGGTTGCCACAGGCACTGCTCCCAGCCATGCCATGGAGCCCAGCAGTGCCAATCCGTGTGGATCTCCCTGCAGCAGGGAGGTGGGAGCAGCCCAGCCCCGCTGGGATGCGTCGCTCCCGGCGTTTCCCCAGATCCGCTGGGCAGTGCCAGGTCCGGCCACACGCTGGGGCTCTGGAGGCAAACTTCCAGCAGGATCCTGCTGGAGCTATTTTGCAAAGTCTGGTGAGTTAAAGGTCACTCTTAAAATGGAAGGGAACAGATCTGTTACCTCCCGTTTGCTCATGCGGCTCCTGCCCTGACAACCTGACTTCCCACGGCTCTCTCAAACTCAGGGAGAATTTCCAGCAGGAACAGCTGGTCAGCCTTTGGCTGGAAAGCCTCAGGAGCTTCAACTGAACATCCCCAGCAAGTCTCACCCAGATTCAAACCACAAAAAACTCTTCAATGCTTGGGAAAACTGCATCCTGTAACGCTGTTCATTGTGGGACAGCCTAAACACAAACAGAAGAGACTCAGATATCGAGAAACTGTGAAGCCTCATCTTCCCAAGCATGGGGAAGGTCAGTGAAGGAAGGGAAGGTTGTGGACTCCCCATCCCTGGCAGTGTCCCAGGCCAGGCTGGACAGGGCTTGGAGCAGCCTGGGATAGTGGGAGGTGTCCCTGCCCATGGCAGGGGGTGGAATAGGATGGGCTTTAGGGTCCCTTCCCACCCAAACCATTCCAGGATTCTAAAATCAGTCTTTTCTCCAAGCCTCTTTAACGACACTCAGAGTCCTCTGCCCAAGCTGCTGGAAATAATTTATAGATATTACTGGAGCAATTAAAGAACAGACACTTGGTAATGACTCTGTTTGTCCCACTGTTAAAAGCAGGAAAAAGGAGATGTGTACACACAGCTGAATTGTGACAGGTCTGAAGGTGCTCAGGGACTCTTTCCTGTGGTGCTGATTCTGTCATTGCTCCAATAATTGATATATTTTCTTCCAAAGGAGATCACAGAACCATAAAGGTTGGAAAAGCCCTCTGAGATAATCCAGATAAACCCCCAACCCTGCGAAAGCCACCACTGCCCATGTCCCCAAGATCCTGATTTATCCATCAGCACATTAAAATGGAGTTGGACAATTTGTGTGAACCAACACATCTTTCACCTCATCAGTGAGACTGCCTGGGATACACAGCAAAACTGCTCTGTGTTTTATCCACCCACACTATTCCAGCAGCTTGCAGCTCTTTATTCCCATGCAAAGGCCCAGGTTTCCCTCTAGTGGCACAGAAGCCAAAATCCAGCTCCCAAAATTACACCTGGCAGGAAAAGGCCTAAGCAAGCTCTTTCCCTTCTTGCTGCCCTGGGAAATGCCGTGGCATTAAGTGACAGGAGGAGGGCACAGGACACCCAGCAGCTCCTGTGACTGCACACGGGAGGAACTTGGATTTACTGGCAGGGAAAAGCCTGTGGAGGGTTGGAATTTGTGTGTAATTCAGTGCATGTGGAGTAGACAGAGAAATTAAATTAAGCAGGGGAGGAGGGTCATTCATGCATGTTTGTGTACATAAAGTGAAGCACATCCTATTAAATGAAATATAAAATAATGCATAAAAGGCACAGGGACAAGGACAGTCACACCAAGCCCACTCTTGGGGTGCTCACCTGCTCCCAGGGCTTTCCTGTAACATCTGCACCACTGTTTGGGACAAACTCAATCACCAGTAACTGGCCAGCCAGGACTGCTCAGGGCTTGGGGATCACCCCAGCCAGGATCCAGAGGTGCAAAATGTCACCAAAGGTGGGTGCTGAGCACCTTTGCACTGGGGCAGGGACTGGGGAAAGGTCATTTGATGAGGGAGGCTTTGCTGGGGTCACTGATCATTAATCCCTCAGGCCATCTGCTCCCTCCCCACAACTGGATAACAACACCAGGTCTCCTCCTGGAAGTTGACTGAACTTGTTTTTGGGATGTTTTTCTCCAGGTAAGCCCTGCCAGTGCATAATCAGCCTTGTAGCTGAAAGTGCTTCCCTACAATCTGCTGGGTATGTCCCTTGCTGGCACAGCAGAGATCATCATCCTCTTCCTGGCAACTCCTCACTAAAAAATCCTTTGGCATTAGGCTTGGAGTGCCCTCTCTGCTACACCAAACATCCCCAGTGCTCTGAGTTTTTCCTTGTTGTCCTGTTTCCTGGATCTCTTATTCCCCATGGCAGGTGGAGGCTGGTGAGGGAATCTGAGGCACAGACAGGGATATTTCCTACCCCAGGTCTCCTTTTACTGTCCTGCACTTCACACACATAAGAACAGAGTTAAAACTATTAATTAACTGTTGACTTTTATGATAGAAAGACAAACAAGACTGTTCTGAGAGGGCTTAAATTCATTAAACACTGCAGAGCCACAGCTCCTCCCTTGGCTTAATCCCTTGGTCCCTGAGTGATCCCCTGAATTCCTCTCCCTGACTGAGCTGTGCCATCTTTTTGGGGAGATGGAGCCTTCTTCACCTGGAGTCTTCCCCCAGCTTGGGACCAGGGGTAGGGTTAGAGCTCCTCACTCTGACACAAACCCAGCCTTCCTCCAAGCTACAATTTTATATTTAGGCATTCAGGGAAGAAAAATAATTGTGGGGGGAACCCCCCATGGAAAGGCCAGACTGAACAGGAATCCCCTGTTCCCATCCCCTGCTCCACCCTTGGGTCAGGCTTCTCCAAGGTCCAGGTGCCCTCTCTTCTTCCTTTCCTTCCCTTCCCATTCCTCTCCCAGGTCTTTGTCCCCGTTCAGAGGGCAGATAAAGCCAGTGTCCCCTCTTTGGGGCTGTGTTTAGCTGCAAGCTTCCCTTTCCAGCTTTGCAGGAATTTCTGACAGCGAGCAGCTGGTAACAGGCATCTCCTTCTGCTCCTTTTCTGTGCTCAATCAAGAAGAACTCAGCCTGAAATCCTGGGCAACAAATGGAGTAAAATCACTTTACACTTCATCTGTGACTCTCCTTTAAGGCACAATCCCATTCCTTTAACTCCTGTCCTCAGGGAAGCTCCAGTGCCGGCGCTGTCTCTGCACATCGGCCATCAGAGGGTGCCAAGAGCCCTGAAAAACCCGTCTGAGCAGCTGCCAAAACCTGGCACTTCTGCCGAGGATGACTCCGGGGCAGGCAGCCACTGCTGGGAGTGACATTTGGTAATGCCAGGACAAATGGAGCCCAAGAAAAATAAACAGACTGCAAGTGTGTTATTGGGCATACAAGGAGTGCTGCTCCCACTGCAAAACGCTTTGTTTCTATTAAGAATTAATTAAAAATCTGAGTTTGGAAGTTGCTGTAGAGATTGCAGAGGGAAAGAAAGATATTTGGCACCATCTCAACAGCACAAGTACACTCACATATGAATCACTCCAGAACGAAGAGAGTGCTCTGTTCCTATCACAGCTGAAAAGAAAAGTTGGGTGGCAGAGAAAGGGGCTGGCAGGGCTGGGAATGAATCCCCATCTCCAGGTTTGTCCCACTGGCAGGGGCTGAGCCTTCCTTTCCAGGGAAGCTCACACCAGCCACCAGGATTGGGAAACTTTCTGTTCCAAGGTCAGCCCCTCAAAGCATGCCCATGCCCAATTCTGCATTTTATTTCTGCTCTCCTGCCCTTGCACTAGGGTGCATTCCCAATTCTGCATTTTATTTCTGCTCTCCTGCCCTTGCACTAGGGTGCATTCCCAATTCTGCATTTTATTTCTGCTCTCCTGCCCTTGCACTAGGGTGCATTCCCAATTCTGCATTTTATTTCTGCTCTCCTGCCCCTGCACCAGGGAAAAGGGGAGGGATTCCAGCAGGATTGCCTTCAATGCTCCAGGATTTCTGGCCCCAGCCTGCTGAGACAGAGCTCCTGGCCCTCAGTGCTCTTGGAAATCTGCACCTGAACCCAAAAAACACCTTCCACTATCCAAGCTCTGTCCAACCTGGTCTTGAACACACCCAGGGCTCCAGGGGCAGCCACAGCTTCCCTGGAAAACCAGTGCCAGGGGCTCAGCAGCCTCACAGGGAGGAATTCCTTCCCTACAGAGTGACCTCAGCCATTCCCATTGGAATCTCCCACACCCAGAGCAGATCCTCTCTGAGGGCTGGTGCTTCAGCTCAGGACTTGTGCTTCTGGGGAGGCTTTATTTCCTGATTTTCACTTACAACAAACTCATTTTAAAATCGAGAAATGATGTTTTTCTGGCTAACTGGATGTGTTTGTCCTCTACCCATCACATCTGCTGTTTATTTTGTTACTCTGTAACTTGTACTGTGAATATGTGCTGTAAGTGTACACATTACACTTTTATTACTTCAGAATTCTTTGAACTTCTTGCTGATATCTAAGCTATCTCTGTTCATTTCTAGAATACATTTCAGCTCCTCACCTGATGCATTAATCAAGATTTTGCCCAACTCAGGATCATGACAGGATGCATTTCTCAGTCCTGGTGAGCTCAGATTTGGAATAACACCTGGAGAGCAGCTCTCCAGCCCAGCTCCCTGTCCCAAACTTCGCCCTGACAAAGGGCAGGGGACATTTCTGCCCCGCCAGCCCAGCCCCAGCTGAGGTGTCTGCTCATGCACAGTCATTGTCCCAGGAGATTACAGCTAATCCCCTGGTAGGATGAATTTCAACTCTGCCTGCTGGATTTGCAGAGATTAACTGCAAAGCACCTTAGCTCTTGCTCTGAGCTGGGGTTTCATGAGTGCAGAGTTTAAAATTCCAAAGGGGCACTGAAACTGGACAACCTGACCACTTAATCACCTTCCAATGTAAACTGACATAAGCCAATTAATTTTACAGGCAAAAAAGAGCCTAAGCTGGTGTAAAAAGAGGCTGTGAGAGCTGCTGCAGCTGCTGTCTTCTAAAACCCACCTCATCTGCAGCCAGGAAATAGCTACAAGTGGTATTGATTTCCTCACTTTAGATATCACATCTCAATTTCTCCTTCTGCCTCTGAGAAAAACAGTAACATAAGGAAGTCAGAAATTGTGGGTTTTCCTACTGGCCTGGAGGATCCAGCATCACCACATCTAACCCTGGTACACAGGGGTTGCTTTTTTTGGAAGAACTTTCTTTAGGAGCACTTTATTTTGATGATTTTATCTCAGGAGGGGAAAATCTCAGTGGGAACTGGTCTGGGAGCTGTGACAGAACAGCACAAATGAAAAAGGAGCTACCAAAGGAGAGCAGTGACAAATAAAAGCAGCAGATTTTGGTTTCCTTGGGTAACTGAGGGGGGAGAAAGGTTNTGATGATTTTATCTCAGGAGCTTTTACTCAAAGGGAAAATCTCAGTGGGAGCTGGTCTGGGAGCTGTGACAGAACAGCACAAATGAAAAAGGAGCTACCAAAGGAGAGCAGTGACAAATAAAAGCAGCAGATTTTGGTTTCCTTGGGTAACTGAGGGGGGAGAAAGGTTAAAGCAGCCAAGGCAGGAACCCAAACTTCCTGGGGGAGAGAGCAGCATTTCTAATAAAACCTTGTTTGTCCTGCAGCTGTAAAACAAAAGCAGGCACTATTTAACATGCAAGGCACAGCCTGGCACTCCAAACACCTTCCAGCAACGTGCCTGAGTGTGGCAACTTGGAAAAGTGTTCACTTAGGAAGGAGCCAAGGGCACAGCAAATTTGGGGAACAGCAGGTGACAATGTCACTGGATCAGCCTGGTGCTGCTTCTATAATCACACCTGGATTTACAGTTTCTGTCATTTTTGACAGAAAATTATTGCCCAGCCAGAATTCTGCTGAGCAGAGATGCTCCAACAGGACCTGTGAAGATCAGATTTGTGTGATTAAAGAGTCACACTCACCATGTGGGAATAATATCAAGGAAAGCTGGCACACAGACCAAAACAAAGCTGGTAGGCTATGCTGGATGCCAACTGGGAGTGGCAAACAATCTGAATTTCAGTTTACTTACAGAAATGCAAACTTTAAAATAAGATAAACACCCCTTAATCTCATGACTACAAACTGAGTAGTTGCTACTTAAAAATCAACACTTTGTTCCATATTAACCATTCCAGGTGGGGACAAAATTCAAGCTAATTTTAGCATCCTTTCCTTTTATGTTGTAAAACTAAAGATCACCAGTTGTGGTCCTCAGGTCTGTCCTGTGTCTGGAGAGCACCATTCAACCAAAAAACACTACATGATTTTAAAGCATTCATCAAGCACTTCCTAATCCAGAAATGCACTTTTCCAGCAGTTTGCTTAGTGTTACTCAGCTTTTCTCAGCATGAGGCCACTGAGTTTTCCCCCCTGAGTTGGCTGCTGGAATCAGGGGATGTTTGAGTTCCAGCACTTGGACAAACCCACAGCTGCAGGAACAAGTTTCCATGTGCTGCTCCCTGTTCTGCAGGGCACTTTCTTACCATGAATGAAGCTGTCCATCCTTCTCTTTGAAGGCCAGGGAACTTCCAGTCACTTCATATTTACTATGAAGAAAGAGGATTTTCAGAGACTGTTACTTAACTACGCTGTGGTAACCACCAGGGAACTGACATTTGCAATTACAGAGAAACCCCACAAACCAAGCATCCCTCAAGCACTCCAAAACAAGGCAAACACATCAAAATTTATTTAAAACCAGTGTTTTTGCATATGCTGAAGTAACTCTCTGGTTTTAGCCACCTCATTTCTTGGGACGACAGAGTTTTGCTGCTCTTGAGTTTGGCAATGCAGATCCTGCACTGCCTTTTTTAGGCCAGAGCTGCTAAATTGTAGCAAATATCTGTAATCAGGTTTCCAGTGGCTGTGCCCTCTGTAGCTCACCCCACTGTCCCTCTGGTTATTTATCCAGGCTTTACCTGCTGCTCATTTATTAACCCACATATTCTTCCACACGTTTCCTTCCTCCACCTCCCGTTTTTTCCTGCCTTTCCCTGAACTTTTCTGACTTTAGGGCCAGTTCTGTCTCAGCACTTGGAATTCAGGTGGACAAAGTGCTCCGAGGCAAATTCCTGCTGGCAAGGGCAGCCCTTGGGGAGCCTCTGCTGCAGCTCTGGCAGCTCTGCACGTACGTGAGTGACTGCACGATGCAGGGGAGGATCCCAGACATTCCCGGCCCTCCACCCTTCCCAAAACACCTCCTCAGACCCCAGCAGGGCTCTACCCCAGGCCTCTGCTTTCTGGGATGGAGCTGGAGTGTAAATGATGGAAAAGTCGGTGCCTGGAATGTTGTCACATCTCACCAGGCCCCATCCAGGCCCGGGTGTACATCCAAAAACCTGCACAAAGTCACATTTCATCCCAGGGAACAAGTTTCCCACTCTGCTGGTTCCCAGTGATGCACAGGGATCCTGTCTGTGTGTGTGCACTCAGGCAGGAATGCTGCATATTCCAACTCCAACCCCCTCCCAGAAGAAATAAATAAACCTGCTGCTTTTCCATCAGGAAAGGCTGCTCTGTCCATCCCTTCCAGAGGTGCACACAGCATCCAGGGATGCTGGGCTATGGAATCAAAGTTGAGCAGCTGCCACACATCACAAAAGATAAATTTCTACATTCTACATTTCTTTAAAAAGAATCCAAGCCAGTTATTTGTTTCTTTATGCCCTAAGAAGGCAACAATCCCAAATTATTATTTTTTCCCCTGAGAACTCAGATATTTACAGGCATTGGGACACCTGGGAATTTGGAAGAGGTAATTTTGAGGTTCTCCCCTAAGCACCAGCACCCTCAGCCCTCTCTCCTTTGTGGTCCATGAGGAAGAATGTTTGCTGCTGGTGTTGGTGTCTCAGAAGAATGGGATCGTTTTCCTTTGGAAAAGAGTAAATGCAGGGGAAAGCTTCCCTTTGCTTGACTTCAGCACCTCTCCCCACCAACCTCACATTCCCTGCTGGGATTCCCTCGGGCCGCCGAGTGACAGGAGCAGGACGAAGCCAGGGAGGAATCCCAGTGAGATCCCAGTGAGATCTCATCCCAGTGAGATGCATTCCAGTGCTGTGGGAGGGAACGCTGCTCCCTCCCAGCACCTCACCGTGCCGCTGGTTCGTGTTTTAGCTGGAAAACCCAACCGCAGCCAGAAGGAAAAAGAAGGAATTAGAGCAAAGTCGTGTTTGCTCCCACACCTCCGCCCTGGCCAATGTCCGCTGGCTCCGGCAGGCAGGGAGAGGCTGCCGGGGGGGTTTTCCTGCCAGGACCGCGAGCTGTCCCACGGCAGCCCGGCCAGCTCATGTCACTCCCCGCGTTACTTCCACGCCGAGCGCCAGCGATTTGCGCCAGCGATTTCCGCCGGGGCCGCGCTGAGGGCGGGCGGGCCGGGAGCGCATCCCGGAGCTCAAGCTCGGTGCTTACCCCGTTGGCGGCGGCGATGCGGACGATCAGCTGGATAGCGTCTCTCATGTAGAAGCGGCCGTCACCCCCCACCACCAGCGTGGCGTCCTGGCGCTCGGCGGGCGGCACGGTGGCCAGAATGCTCTGGATGAAGTTCTCGGTGTAGTTGGCATTGCTCTGGAATACCGTGACCCGTTTGCGCAGCCCGCTGGTGCCCGGCTTCTGGTCGCCGTAGGGCTTGGTCTGCACGGTCACGATCCGCACCATGGCCGGCTCCGGGAGAGTTCCGGGAGCCGGGGGGGGACCGCGGCCGCCCCGGCCCCGCCGCCGCCACCGCCCCGCGACCGCCCCTTAAAGGCACCGCCCGGTTCCCCGCCAGGCACGCACCAGCACACAGGGACAGCAGCCGTGCGCTGGCCTGTCCTGTTCTGTCATCTCCTGTCCTGTCCTCTCCTGTTCTGTCCTCCGCTCTCCTCTCCTGTTCTGTCCTCTCCTGCCCTGCCACAGCCCCGAGCGCCTGCGTGTCCTGGGGCTCTGCTCCATCCGAGTCGCTGTCATGGAATCATGGAATGGTTTAAGGGACCTCAAAGCTCATCTAGTCCCACCCCCTACCATTGGCAGGAACAACTTCCACTATCCCAGGTTTCTCCAAGCCCCATC
>VXBB01016733.1:177798-198376 GCA_013399915.1 Illadopsis cleaveri
GGAATCATGGGATGGTTTAGGTTTAAGTTTAAGTTTAAGTTTAGGTTTAGGTTTAGGTTTAGGTTTAGGTTTAGGAAAGAGCTTTGAAGATTTTCAAGTCCAGCCGTTCCCAGCAGTGCCAAGGTCACCGCCGAAGCCACAGCCCAGGTGCCACATCCACAGGGATTTTAAATCCATGCAGGGATGGGGGCACCACCACAGCCCTGGGCAGCTGTGCCAGGATCAGACACTTTCCATCAAGGATTTTTCCCTGAGATCCAATCTAAACCTTCCCTGGCACAACCTGAAGCCCTTTTTCCTCCTCCTGTCCCTGTTCCCTGGGAGCAGGCCCCGACCCCCCCGGCTGTCCCCTCCTGTCAGGGACTTGTGCAGAGCCACAAGGTCCCCCCTGAGCCTCCTTTTCTTCAGGTGACCCTTCCTGTCCCTGTGGCCACCAGCAGGATGTCCCCACAGGCCTTACAGACAGATCCTGGCCTCAAGTGACCACCCCACAGAAGCAGGAGCCCCCCAGAGCACCAGAAGCAGGGGCAGGGAAGGTCAGCTTTAAAAAAGCCTTGAAGAAGCTGAATTTTGTTATAGCTCCAGTTCTCAAACGAAAGGTAGCATTCCAGAAATTGAAATTCATTTTACAGAGATTTTTTTTTTTCTCCTAAATGTCTCCCCTCAAAGAAAATAAGCTGGTACCCGTGTTCAACCTTAAAAAGAGAAGCTGGAATCTTTTTGTCTTGGTGGTACCTGGATTTGGAGCAAACTGAAAAAGACTCTGCAGATACAACCAAGATCTCTAATCTCACCTCCTCCAGGGCCATGGAGAGTTTGCCTTTGTCCTCACTTAAAAAACTGGGTAATTAAACCCTTCCTAGCAGCAGAAGGATCAGAAAATAAATGAGGTTCCCAGTGCTGTGCCATGTTTTTTACCTGCAGCAAACCCAACTCTTTCCACGTGCAGTGATTTCTCAGCTAAGCCCTTCTTTCAGCTTTAACCTTTCCTAAAATGCAGAGAGAGTTGCATATGAATTCCTGCCACATCAAAAAAGGCTGATTTTACAGACAAAAGGAATGTAAATAATGGACTCCTCACTTTGTAATGTCTATTCCACACAGTGTCTCATTATTTCCCAACTCCTTTTTAGACAAGGAGCTGGGAATTTCTGCTTTACCCTCACCTTGCCTGAGGCAGCATTTGCAGAGCTCAGCCAGAGCTAAAAATCACCAAATTTTTGGGGGGGCCTCAACTTCTTTTAGACAGTTCTGAAAACGGAAATGATACCTGTGATACTTACTAAGGAAAAAACATGGAAAACTCCAAGTTCACCAGGAATCCTGCCTGGGTGTGTAAATCAGAGCCCAGCTCTCATTTTGTCACTGACATTTACTTGCCCAGTGTAAGATTACAGCAGAGTAAGAGCAGAGAGCAGGAGTTGGGGCAGATAAAAATAACTTTGCAACACTGCTTGCTGCCCTCACACATGAGGTCACAAACATTTAATGGCTATTTTAAACTCCAGCACTTTTTAAGCATCCAGTGGTCAGGGTCATAATTTCTTTTTTTTCCACATTAACAGATATTTAGAGAAAATATAATAAGCTAAATGTTTTTAGTACCTCAAAGCAGGTTTTTATTTGCAGTCTAAACTTAGTGAACTTCAGTCTTCTTATTTCAGCTGCCCTGGGAATAATTAATTGCTGTGAACAGTCAGGAGCCCAAGACAAATCTTCATTTTTCTCAAATGATGTTATTTCTTTATGACATATGGAAAGGCAGATTTATTTTATATAAAAGAGTATAAAATCAGGCAGAATTACAGAACAAGGGTAAGATGAGGATTATCAGCAAATGGCAAAAAAAAAAAGGGAAAGAAACAAATCCTTTATCAAATGACAAAACAAAATGAGCCTCATCCCTTTATACTTCTCACAATCAAAACCACAGGAATGTTTAATTAGGAACCCATTACACAAAGTTTTTCCTCAGTGAAGTAGTTCCAGCCTGTGATGGAATTACAATCCATGGTATGGACAGTAAGAACATATTCAGGGTATCAATCCTTTATAAAGCACAGTTATGTTACAATTGGCAGCTGGATTACTGAACAGCACTAATTTCTATTGTGCCTCAGTGTTTTCATGCCCAAATCATCAAGAAATACAAATGCCTGCCAGCTTTTTGAGAAGGACAGGAACTATAAATTGTCTCAAAGCTGCCCAAAGTTAATCCTGGCTCAGTGTGGCTGCTCCCAGCCCTGGCACTGGCAGGTTTAACATACAAGGGAGTGCACACAGCTGTAAATCCACTCTTCCTGCTCATTCAGGGCCATCACGTGCTGGGAGACCTGGCACAAGAGAAAGTAGAGGTGAAAGACAGCTCTCTGTATTGGAGAACTGTTCCCCAGTGTGCTGTGTGAGCAAAATGTTCAGATCTTGTGTCACTAAAGGATGAATATTCATCATCCACACTGACAGATATTCAAAAATTACTTCTGAATTTAACAGCAAAATTACTCTTGTTTTAATGAAACAGACACAAATAAGGTCTGAGCCTACAGTTTATACTGAATGAAGCCTAAATTCAAATTAAAAATCACTTTACAGGATGAGGCAGTGGATATCTAAAGTGTCAGCAGCAATTTAAACAGGCTCCAGCCCTGCCTGTGTCATGGGACTGCTCTGTTTACAACAGGCTTGAATGAATCCACCCTGGGAAAGCTGGGAAATATAAAATAGCTTGGATGTCTCTGCTTTTAAACAAAGAAAGTGTAGTTTTAGAAAAATAAAACCAGAGGGTTATTCATAAATAAGTGAAGAAAAACGTCATCTGCATTTGTAGTGCATTTTCCATCACATTCTGTCCCTCAGAATCCTCCTTTGGAATTGTCACTAAATTCTGCAGCAATCAAATTGTCTCATGGTTAACATGAGCCCTAAATCAAGTTTAATAAAAGTTAACCACCAGCAAATCACAGTGTGCACAACGATTGCAATACATTTATTTCCCTTTCTGATTACTGCATGCTTGCTCTGTTCTCACAGGCATCAATTTGTGGGATTAAGAATTGCTAAGTGAAAAAAACCCCAAAATACAGCCTTAGAAAAAGAGTATTAAAAATATTAGTGAATGGTGCATGTATAGAATGGACAAGTGAAAGAACCTCATGTATGAAAATCTGGATTATGGATTTTTATAGCAAACTGCATAGGAAAACAGGGATGCATCAAGTGCATGATCAGCTTTGAAATAACAAAAAGTGCATCTGATGTGTTCTGGTCAGAAGATGCCACTATCCACATGCTCATTATGATGATAAAAGCCCTACAAAAGGAAAATGTAAGGATGTTACATGATTTTCTCTAGAGTAGGCTAAGCAATAAAAAAACCTTACCATCATGGATTTTGGAGCCACTTCCACAGCAAAAACTGTCAGTCCCCTGTTGTTCAGGCAGTTCTTACTCTGCTCATTGTTGACATGAATTATCACTTTGTTTTCAGACTGCAGGTGAAAAACCATGAAGGAACCATTAGATTTTACAGGTTAAGGGTCTGTTCTTTGTGTAACAACTGCAGGACTCCTTGGACTTCCTTTGACCTTGTTGTTTTAGGGATGGAAACACTTTATGAAGAGTAACAGATACTCTTTGAAGAGTAACAGTTTCAAATGTACCTTAGGTGTATGTACCTTTCTATCTGGATACTCTGAAGAGTAACAGATACTCCTTGAAGAGTAACAGTTTCAGATGTACCTTAGCACCACAGTCATGGTCAAAAGTCATGGAAGGCTCGTTGTAACAACACAAAAGTTTGTGAAGATACAAGGTGGCCTTGCTGAAGCTCACAGCACTGGCCTCAGTTTGTCCAGATCCCCCCGTGGAGCTTCCAGCGTTCCCACCCAGCTTGGTGAGGTCTGCAAACCAAAACCCAAGTGGTATAAACAGAGTGGGCAGAGATAAACTGGAGCAGAGAGCATCCAGTTGTCTCAGAGCAGCCCTGATCTCCTTCTCTGACATATCCCCAAACATATAAATAACTCTGGAATATCCACCCTAAAGGGCGAAGTGCAAAGCCAAATCCAGAGTTCCAGGAGCCTCAGCATCCAATCCTAATATTAGTCCCCCAAGCCACCCCCTTTTGCATGGCTGGGCATTTAAAAATACATTTCTTGCTGTGATCTTTTAAGATTTAAAGCATCTGAAGTTTAACATCTTACTGTGCTGTGTTTATTTACTGACAGTTGCTGGTATAAAGGAAACTGAGAACATTCATTGTGATCTATGGAAAAAGGTTTAAAATCTCACCAACCACTTCTACTTGGATTTACAGCTTTCAGCTTGAATTACTAATAAAGCACAGCTGAAAGAATAATCAGGTAAAAACTCATCCATGACACACTCCTAAAGATCACTGCTCTTGGACTTTTATATGGACACAGAAAATATTCAGTAGTGTAAATGCTGTGAGCTTTGCTCCTGCTCTAATTGCATTTCCTGCTGCTAGTGTTTGTTTCCTCATATGATGATGAGATTGTGTCAAAATACTGAAAAATTGGGCTGTGAACACAAAAATATTCAGTTTCTGTATGGTAGTTAGAGCTGCTTGCCTCATTGTAACAATCTGCCCCTTCCAAGAAAACTGATCCAGGCTCTTCTGAAGTCACAAGGAGCACATCAGGCAATTTTTTTTTTTTTAATGAAACAGACACAAAAACCTGATTTAAGAAAAAGCAATTCTCAAATCTGAACCAAGGGAGAAGGAGGAACAACAACAGACATTAACACAAAGTATAAAATGGAAGTTTCAGGCCATACCTTATTTTCAATCACAGAGGTGATCCTGCTGCCTGATCTGTGGGTGTAGATGAAGATGTTCTCAGAGCCATCCAGCACTTTGGCCTCTCCTTTATTAAGCACAGAGCTGCAGACAGCCCTGCTGAGCTGGGAGCCCCCTGCCTCCAGAGAAATGGCTTTAATCCTGGGTTTGCATCTCTCTGCACACGTGGCAATGACAAAGGGGCAGGCCTGCAGGGACAAAAATGAGTTTTAGCATCACTCAAGCTGTAGTTTTTCCCCTCAGATTTTCATCCACAGCTCCAATATTCAATATTCAATATTCAATATTCAATATTCAATATTCAATATTTAACATTCAACATTCAACATTCAATATTCAACATTCAATATTCATTATTCAATATTCAATATTCAATATTCAATATTTTCATATTTGAACTAGAATGACCCAGAGAGAAATATTTCCCTGAATATTAAATATTATCAGCTGTGAGCTGTGGCAATCTTTTACACCAGATAAAAACCCAGGACAACTGGCTTTTTTTTCATGCCATTCCCAGTCCACCTGACATAGTTCAACACAGCAAACCCTTCCTTGGACAGCAAAATGTCCAGGAATGAAGATGAAATCTGAATGTATTCCAGGGCCTGAAATAAACCTGTCACACTGTTGCTGTTTGTGGCACTGCAGACAGATTTAACACCTCTGCAATGTTGCATTTTTGAGCACTCTGGGTGTATCTTGGCTACATTTTACTCCTGGTGTAACAACCAGGGGTTTGTATTTTCTCAGACTGGGTCACAGCACCTCAATTCCTTTCTGCAGGAGGCTGGAATCCACCAGGATTTCTCAAGTTCTGCCTCAGTGCTCCCAAAACAACAACCTTCAATTATTTGAAATCAAGGGATTGAAGAGTTAAGTGAGAGACACGAGTTAACAGCTGGAAATTTTTAAATCACCCAAGAATTTGAGAGCTGTGCTGTCCTTTGGAAAGCAAAGGCTGCAGCCAGAAACCACAGCTGGAACGAGGCACAAAACACCTTCCCGAAATTCCTAACTGGAGAAAAAAAACCTCCCCAAAATGCTCTTTCATGGAAGAGGGCTCTCTCTTGTGGCTGAAATGCAGAAAAACAGCCTTGAAGGGGCTCTGCCAACCACAAATCAGAGCAAAAGGAGCTGCTCATCCTTAAATCCCTCAGCACCATCCCAAAATTTTCACTGAGAGACAACTGATGTCTCTCCTACTGACTATTTTTAGGTTTTTATATATTTAATATACTGATTACCTTGATCTTTTTAACAGAGTTAAATCATATTATCAGACTGTCACCCTAAAAAAATCCGCTTTTCCTGGGAATTAAATGATTTAATTATCTGTATATTCAATGCTTTGATTTTTCATAATTTTTTCTCATCCTCTTTCTTTAGAAAGAATTATTAACATCAGAAATATGCAATACATATTTCAGAATATAAAATGAAATAAACAATTTTTAAAGAATCTGTAAGTGCACAGAAACATCAGAGAAATAATCCCTGGTCCTGCAGAGTAAACAATGTGTGACCCAAATCCAAAAATTTTAACGAAGCATTAAAATTTCATGTTGAACCTCTGTTGTGAAAGGCAACAATAACAGCAAGAGTTATGTCTGGAAACTAGGAATTCTGAATCATGTGGGAAAAAAAATTCTATTGTGGTTTGGGCCACAAAATTGACTTTTTTTAAGGTGAAAAAGTCCTGTTTTCTCTAAATTTGCTGCCAGATCACAGTTTACCATCCTTACCTTTCTATCACTCCCCACTGAATGGATTCTTTTAACAGAGACAATCCAAAATTCCTTCCTCTATAACCCCATAACACCCTGGCTTTCTCTAAAGCAAAGGAAAAGTTCTTTTTTCAAAGATCCAAGTGCCACCCTAAGAATCAGGACAGTGACAGTGGCAGGGGAAGCCCTGGAGGGTGGCAGAGGGTCCCTGCCCTCCTGCAATCACTTGGTGGCAGACACAAAGGCTGCAGCACTTCCATGGGCAGTGATTTTTGCTCTGTGGCTCTCTCCTACCTCTGTCATTTCTAAGGCTTTGTTGTAGCCCAGGGACAACAAAGTGACCCAAAGGTCCCAAGGATCCCCACTCTGGTCGTTGGCTTCCATGAGGTTCAAATCCAGAAATCCTTGTCTGGTCAGTTCGTTCTTCTTCATCTCAAAATTTTCTGTTTGAAAGGAAGAAAAAATAGCACTTAAAAATCTGTTCTCTCTTCAAGCACCTTTATCCTTCCAAAGCCAAAATCCCCCTCTCCTGTTAACAAGGTTGAAAAGATGTCAAAGCCAATTTAGAGCCTCAAGATTTCTGAGATTGTTTGGGAAAGAATGTCTTTGGGCAGGCAGGTGCTGTTTGCAGAGCTCCCCCGTGGATTTGGGATAATGCCTACAAACAGCTGGCTCCTTGGATAACCCCAAAAAAGGGGCAGATTTCAAAACAAAAAGATTTCATATTGATTTTTTTTTTCCCTTAAAGTTTGTGGTTGAGCTTTGCAGAATGAGGAAATTTAGGAATGGGAAATGAAAGCCAGTTGGAGCCAGCACCTTGAAATGCTTCAGGTCCTTGATACAGAAATGATTTACTTAGTTCCTAAAAAGCAATAAAATTCCAGTAATCCTAACACCCCCCTCTAGAGAGAATACCATAGATCCACCACTCTAATGTCAGCAAACACATAATTGAAATGTCCTGGTGTCAGGGACTTTTAAAAATGGTTTTCTCATCTTCATAACAATGCTAAATCTTTACTATATATTATTAAAAAGGGATTACCAATTTAATAAATCTCTCCAGGGGTACAGATGCTGTAATGAATGGCTTGAACTTTGGTTTCAAGATTGATGATATTCGTGTGAACCCTTCCACTGATTGATGACCTGGTGAAACATTCCCCAGCTTCTCCTCTTTCCTCTTTTATTTATTCACACATTTCCTCCCCTCCTGCTTGCATCACCCTGACAAAGCCATCCAGTGTGGAAAAGCACATCCAGGGATGAAACAGAGGAGAAATTCAGCTCTAGAAATCCATTTTTGTAGGAGTTTTCCATGAGTTAGGAAAAATTTTGATACCTCAGAGTGTTTTGGGAGGAGATAATTAATAGGGTTTGCCAGATTTAAAGTATTTTGGCCAATGTGCCCCAACCTCCAAAGGAATTCTGTCAAACATGACCTGGATATTCTAAAAGGAGACACTGGCAACCCATAAAAACTCTGGATGCCAATTTATAGCATCAGGTCCACACTAATTAAATGTCCCTCTCCACACCTTGTGAGATAAAAAAGCAGCACTGTTGCTTATATACTACTACAGTCTAAAACCTTAAACTCTAAGTTTTCCACCTTGTGAAAACCAAAGTTTTCCAAGGTGGAAAGTTTTCCACTATTCCACACTTCTATCCAAACTCCACACCCACAATCCCAGTGCTGTCACTCAATTTTGGGAGCCTTTTCCACAGCTTCAGGTCAATGCAGTGTTTGCTTGGGGGTCAGTGAAAGTCTGAAATTCTCAGTGCCCAGGGTTCCAACAAGCACCAGCCCAATGTGCACAAAGGAGATGGATTAAACAAATACCTGTGACAGTTTTCCTTCCCCATATGATCCAGGATTACAAACCCTGTAGGTTTGGGCAGCTACAAAACAATTAAGAAGGGGAAGAATGTTCTCAGCAGAAGGCCAGTGGCACACACAGCAGAATGAAGCAAAGCAAAGGACAGGAGACTGGAAAAAAAGAAAAAGAAAGGAGGAAGAGAACAATATCTTGGAATAGGTGCAGAATACCCAGTTCAATCCAGCTTGGAAGTTAATTGATAGCCCTAATTAGCTGTTCAGTAATGAACTTACCCTTACACACAGCCCAGGCTTCCTGATCACACTTCTCCCCACTAGTCCTCAGCTCAAAGAAGTTGTACTCCTCCAGACTCAGGAGGCCATTCCCATCCAAATCAATGGTTTCAAAAATATCCAACAAAGCAGCTCTGAGGGGTGAAAAAGGCCAAACTATTTCCATTTCATTTACTGTCTCATCACATTGCCAAGAACTGTTCAGTCTGAGATTATTTCTGTGCAGAAAGTACTTTGGGAAAAGCCAGATTTTAAAGAGCCACGTTTCAGCTGGGAAAAGAGATTTTTATTGCCATGTTTGGGATAAAAACTCACCGGAATTCTTTGGTGAGAGCCAGCTCTCCATCTTCATCCCTCCACAGCAGTTTGGCTTCTCCAGGAATTTGGGTTTTGACCTTCCTCAGCCTGCAGCCAGTTGTGAAAGGGAGCAGCCAGTAAAGGCCAGCTCCAAGCTCCCCTCTCCAGCCAAACATCTGCTCTTAAAGGAAGACAGAAAAGTTTGTAAGAACTTCTCAAATGATGCCTTTCTTTGTTGCCAGTAATATTCATGCAAAAGTGATTAATTACTTGAAAACACTGGGAATGATGGGTTCTCTCCTTAAAAAAAATTGGTTGTGTGATGCCACTTTGAAGATAAAAAAGTAGTGAATGTCTTAGAATAAAAGTTAGAAAAACAGACAGGAGAGAGATGTGGGAAGAAGGGGGAAAGAAGTTAATGCTCCCTTATTTCTGCCACAGGAAAAGAATATTCTGGGCACTATGAAGTTCAAATGGCAAGGGGAAAGAAAATGAAAGGAAATTTAAAGAAATTTTGCCTCAGGAATTTTGTATTTGAAGGTGCAGAAATACAAGTGAGTTTTTACAGAGAAGCTGTAAATAGACCCAGCAACTCAGCAGTTCTGGGTACAGCTGGAATTCCTTCCAAACACATGGAATCCCCACCTCCAGCATTAACACACACACTAAAAAATAACAATTAAAATAGGAATACACCAAAAACCTCTCACCTCTTCATTTTGGAGTTCAGTAAAGCTCACAAGCTGTAGATTCTCTGGGCTTTCACTTTCCTTCAGAATAAACAAAGCCGTATCCACTGACAACCAGCGACAAGATTTTCCTAAAAAGAAAAATATCCCCCCCAAAAAAAGCTTAATAAAGGCCCAAAATTGTTTTTCTTTGCATCTCAAAATAGATATTCCCCTGGGATTTATTGATCACTGCTGATGAAAAATGGAAAAAAAANAACTGGATGAAGCCCTGTGGTAAATCTCCAAGTCATCACCTCTTTTTAGGAAGAAAATGAAATGTAAACACACTCACCTCCTGCCTGGGGAATGTTGAAAGGTTTGATGGTGACACAAACTGCAGATCTTTGGGGTAAGTGCAGCCTGTACTTGTGGCTGATGATTTCCCCATCTTCCTCCAGGTAGAAGCAGCCTTTGGATTGTGCCCATTGCCATTCCTGGAAATCAAGCAAATATAAAATAAAATAAAAAATAAAACATTCATTTTGGATGAAGATAAAAGTGCCTTCTCTGAAATATGAATTAATATNTCTATTCTATGCTACTGGGATTTGCTTCCCGTTTAGATCGAGCAGATAAATTCTTCCAAGCCTTGTGATTGTCTTACAGATAATTAATAATTTTATCATTAAGAATTAGTGCTACAATAGTTCTTATCATTAAGGGTCAAGAAATCAAGGAATGGTTACACACCACACAATTCTGTTTAAAAAAAAAGCCAGTCCAAGTGACTTTGGGGTCATTTTGAAACAATTTTGGGGNCTCTGAAATATGAATTAATATGATTATTTAATAAACCCTGTATAAAATACACAAGGTACAGCATCAATATACTTTTATTTAAAAAAAAAAAATCCCAAATAGTCCTTTTTGTGGATAATTTTTGCAAAGTAACATTGCTTCACTTGTGAAAAGCACAGAGATTACCCCAATGTTCCTATAGTTAAAAATTAAATTGAAATTGCCACAAAGATTCTGCTAATTCATGCTGACAGCATGGAATAATTTAAATACAAATATTATACACTTTGCAACTCCCTTTTTGCTGCTTTTTGGAGGTTTGGAAGTTTTCTAAAAAATTAAGGTTTTGCTAAAGAAGTTCTAAAAGACTTTCAAAGTAAATTGGCTGTGGAAAAGACAAAGGTTAATTAAGTTATTTAAAATAAAGTGGGATGTTCAATCCCTGGCAGGCACTGCAATCCAAGTCCCTCCCCTCCTATAATTTCCCATAATCTTTTCATTGTGGCTGGAGAAGTTTTTAGGAATAATCCTTATGGAAGTGCAGCTATTTCTGGATGGAACCAGAGATCAACCCCTGGCCAACTTTTCTGGAGCAGAATAAACCTAATTAACAAATCCATCCAATAATTTTACACTCATCTTCATCCATGAAACCGGATTTGTAGTGACAGGATAAGGAGAAAGGGGACCAATCATAAAAAATAATCAGGGAAAAAAAAGTGATCAGAGACAAAATATTCTTGGGATTTAATGGATTTAATGTTGCTCCAATTGAATATGGAGCAACAGCTGGGGTTGTGTCAGTCAAAATTGAGAATGGGAGCTGGGATTACCATAAATCAGTGACAGAATTCCAACCTGGAGTTTAGCCTCTTGGATCATTCCCACTGCTCTTCCTAAACTGTTTATTCCAACATTTTCATGATTCCTGACTTCATCTAAAAGGAAATTTTCAAAATGGATTTTTTTTTTTTTCTTAAAACTTGACACATCTGAAATAACTGGTTGTTTGCTCCAAGCTCGATACCTGCCAAAACTCTTGGACAAAAACCTTACCCTTACCCTTTCCTTTTAGGAAATCAAATGCTGTTATTCTGGCAGAGGGCATGAGGTGGTGCTAAAAGTCCTTAATTACCAAATTCCAAACAGGTATGTAAAATTGGGAAGCTAAAAGAGGATTTTTCTGATTGGATTTTCCTCTGTCACTTCAAAGCAGAACAGAAGTTGTTAAATAAGAGCCGCAGTGGGAAATGTTTCTGTTAGAAATGTTAATTGGAAAGAAATGTTAGGCACCACCTGCTGCTGGTCACTGCTACTGAAATTTAAGTTAATATTGAAAATATCCACACATTGATGCATAATTCCTAATAAACAGCAATGATTGAGAGGAATTTTCTAAGAGTTTTTAGTTTAAGACATTTCATCATGTTCTGACTTTCAGTTTTCCTCTGTCAGAGATGTAAAGTCGGCGTTGCTCCAACATCCTGAGGGCAATATTTTCTTACTTACACAAAAAGACAGGTGAACAGCAACAAGAAAAAACAAAATTCTTGGATAGAAGATGAATAAAAAGAATTTTTTTGGCTGGTGGATTCTGATTCACGCCACAAATAAATCCCTGGGTATTTATTCATTGATTCTGGCAGAGCTTGCATTGTGCAAAATGAAGTTTAAAAAAAATTAACAGTTCTACTTACTTTCCATGTTTATTGATTGATTTCACTTTTTGGAGGATGCCAAGCAATACTAATCAATATCTTTTTTTTTTTTCAGTCAGTTTTTCCTGGCTTGTAGAAAGGAAAAAAAAAAGAATCCAATCGTGGGGAAGTATGTGCTGGTTTTCTCCACCCCACAGCAAGTTTGAACAAGCTGAGATTGCAGGTTAAATTGCATGGAGGTCCAGCTACCTAAACAGACTGCACAAAACCCCTGGGAGATGATGTTTTGAAATTTTAATATAGAACAAATGTCACTGTACAGCAATGGGGAAGATAGAAAGCACTTCAGGGTTCAATAACAAATCCAGAGTTGTTATTTGAAACAAAAATGCAGCTCCTGAGGACAATCAGTTCCCTTTTCCAGCAGCAGTTACACTGTGTGGTCAGAACCATATTTCCCCTTTTATTCAGAACTCTCCAGGTGCACATTTTTAATGTATCCCAGCAGTTCCCAGTTAATGTTTTATGTTTTTACAGCTATTATTTTCTGTTGAAAGCAAACTAGTAAAGGTTCAGTCAAGAAAGGGAAAACAAAGGGAAAAAGATCAATATTAACACTCTACAAATATTGACTTAGCAAAGTGACTTTGTTGTCTCTCTCCCCCAGGAATTTATATTGAATGAGTGATTTATTTAAAAGAAAATACTGATAGGACATATTAGTCTAACTAAAAATCAATATTTTCAGGTTACAGCATCTATTTACCAAGCAATGCCCAAGCAACTGAATCTGTTATTTATTTCCAATTACCTTTCATGCAAAGGTTTATGATACACAATCTTTCAGACTACTTAAGCATTTAAAGTTCTCACCAACCTAATAAATTATTCAATTTGAAATTTCTCAAGAAGTCATTAACTGTTTTCTCCAACAGTGGTTTCATTTCTAAAAAAGCCACATTTTGTTCTATTAAACCTTCACACCTGAAAAATTATTTCCAATAACTTGTTGTCAGCAAAACCAACAGTATATAAAAATGTTCATAATAATAACACATATCAAGAAAGCTCTCAGTGGTTTATAGCTGCCCTTGACAAACTGTTAATAAAACATAAGACAGCATTTTTCTCTGATTTTTAGCTTCTTTCCAATGCAATAACACAGGTGCCTAGAGGAAAACACACCATTTCAGTGTGATACCTTCATTGTGTCAGGCTCAATAATTAGCTTTGTGTCCCTGCTGCTGCTGGCACCCACAGTGACAGTGGTGGAGGTGGAAGCTTTGCTGCTTTGAGCTGATGAAGGAGCTCTGCTGTCACCTAGAAACACAGATATTTCATTACAATTACATTATTTCAACCCTCTCCTAGTGCTGTTTATCCTAAACCTTGCATTTAGGAGCACAAAGAAAACTGGATGACAAGAACTCCATCAGAGAACTTCCCTCCATCACTGTTGGGTCATTTTTGCACCTCTTTGATTTGAAGCAACTTGGAACAGCACAAAGTACATCCCAAAATTTCAATTGGTGCCTCTGCAGTCTGTTCCCTGGGGAGGTTTTCCAGTTTGGGAAGGTTTTGAAGTATCTTTGTAACTTCAGGAAGGACATTAAACTGTCCACAACTTATTAATTGTGAATTGAAACAACACACAGCTTATTGAGAAATGTTCAGGGTTTCATCTCTGATCTAGAAAGGAAATAAATAATTTGCCTATATTGCAACACCTGAGCATTCATTTTCTCTCTTCCCTGTGGACTGTGTCACATGAAAATCAACAAATTAGGAAATATTAGGAATTAGAAAGTTTCACAGATGCAGCCATTTGAACAGATTTATTGACACAGTAGAAATTATATTCATCAATAAAACCTTTACTAATCTGGAAAAAATTAAAAGAAAAACTCAACTGCTCAGTCATCCAGAGAAGAAAGAAAACATAAAGAAAGAAAAGATAAAAAGTAAGAAACAGAACTACCTTTAGGCAGTTTGTGCTCAGTTTTCCTGCAGAGCCTGGGGGATGGTTTGGACACTGGCAGTGTGATCCCTTCAGAGAAATTCCCACTTTGGTTCCCCAAGTGCTGCTGCCTCAGTCGAGGGTCAATGTCCAGCCTGGCCCTGGCAGCTTGGCAGCACTGCTCACTGGTGCTCAGGTACAGCTCACAGAACTGCAGAGAACAAAATAAAAAAAAGAATATTTCACTCACCAATGTACATTTCTCAAAAGGTTTTAAGGAGTAAAATGTAGCACAGCTCAGCAGATGGGATGCATTTCCTCTTCAAGCCAAATACAATTTTAATTTTCATTCATCAGAACAACCACTCAAGTGTCACAGTAAAATGCAGCCATGATTCAACAAGGAGGTCCAAATACTGAACAAAAATTAAGTGTGACTTTCAGCTCTTCCTTTCTAGATATTGGAAGACTGATTTTTAACACAAGATTCTTACTAGTTTTCCTCCCATGAAACCATATTTATGTACAAACCTTCGTGGGCTGTTTATTCAGTCCAAAATTCAGAATCCTGGGGTAAGGTCATCACTAAAGCTCATATTTTCAATAACACAAGAAAAAAAAAATCACTCTTGGCCATACCTTGTTGTAGTCAAGTTTGCCATTGCAGTTAAAATCAGCTTGTTTAGTAATGCTGGTCACTTCCTCCCAGGTCATTTTATCACCTCTCTGCAAGAAAAAAAACAGCTTAGTTTGGGTTCCTAATCAAGAATCCTGTTCACTTACAACACAGATTTTATAAACAGAGGAAGTGTGCTTTGATATTCTTTCAGAGAATCTTATCTTGCAATAGATTTCAACAGATTTTGATCTGAATCATGGAAACAGAGGTCAAAAATCATTCAAAATTATGTCTTTACAATGGTACTAAAGATAAAGAGATCAGTTTATGAAATTTTGAGGTGTCATTTGGAAACCCACCATGAAAATCTTCCATAAAATGGGGAATCCCAGCTCTCAGAACCATCCAATTTCCAAAATCTCTACTAATTAAAGAGGGATAATTAAGTTCCTAGTGATACTCACTGTTGTAAGAATTTTACAAAGTTCATCATGTAAAATACATCCATCTTTATCTGTGTCTATTTTCCCAAATGCTTCGAGCAGTTCATTCTTTGTAGCTGGCTTTTCTTTTTTTAAAATAGCACAAAAATCATCAAAATTCAGTGAAGTTGTTTGTGAAGTCCAGTATTTGTTAATGGTCTTCTGAGAAGGATTTCTTCCAGCCTGTTGAAGTACTGAACAATAAAACACAATATTAAATATATATTCCAGCTGTTAGGAAAGGAGATTTCTCCAAACATCCTTGAGTCACTTTCCATGCTCAGATTTTTTTAAAGCCAAATCAATCCAAGAGAAAAGTGGGTCTGAAGGACAGTTTTGGTTATGATCTTAATCAAAATATTCATGAACTCAAAGGCAGTCTCAAGTGTAAAATTCAGCCTATATCCAAGAAGATATATATAAAAATATATTATTTTTTATATATATATATATAAAATATATATATAAACATATTGTTTTTAAGTCTGCACATTATTAGATCCTATTTTCACTAAGACCAACATCATCTTTGCACTTCCTTTGCCAAGAACTGAGATCTAGAGCAGAATTCACCTGAGCCAATGTTTTATGTCACACCTGTAACATTTGAATGTATCAGTTCAAATTGTACAACATGAGTTTGAAAGGAAAAATGATCTCACACATGCAACCAGTGCCAGGGGTGTTACACCTGGCATTCTCCAGAATGAATTTGTTGGATCTCTTTGCCTCTTTGAGGCCTTTAGTGAAATCATCCTTCCAGTTTTCAGTGTGCTGAAGGTATTAGGTTAAATGGAAATTAAATTCAAATGCACAGTCTATCTGTAATGAGAGGGATGCTTTAATATCTTCCCAAATAATCTTGGAGGGAAGCACAGGAGATCCTCCATCTCTGCCTGGGCTGGGATTTGATTTTGGGCCAGCTGAGCAACCTGTGCTGGTGACTGCTGAGGAGCATCTGTGAAATGAGGTGGTGGCACGGTGACAATGCTCAGTGGGACTTGTGTCACCAGCAAACCAAACAAATAAACAAACAAACAAAGCAAGCAGGCACCTCTGCTGTTAATCCCTAAAGCACTAAATAAAGATTGGTGCCCTGCCACCTCTGCTGGAGGAGGCAGAGCAGAGCAGGGCTCACATCTTCACCCAAGCCAGAGCAATGGTTTGGGGATTTCAGTGTCAAGGGCAGCCAGGGAAGGAAGGGCAGGGACTCTGTGGGTTTGTTTCCATGGACAGGAGAGTTCCCTGGAATGTCAGTGCAGCACATGATTATATTTGACAGATATCCTTCAAATATGCAGTCCTTCATTTTGTATCTTCAGGGAGGTCAGCACTTGCCATTCCCTCCATGCCTCCCAATTTGTGAAAGTTCCATCAGGCTGCACCTTTTATTTCTATTTCTTTATGCTCTAAATCACTCCAGTAACATTAGAACAGATAGGAAATGAAGTTATTATTTAGGGATAAGCAAAACTCCTACAAATAAAATTTCACAGGCCCAATCTCTCAGTGAGCACTTTAGTCTGGAATATCAGCCAAACTTCATGAAGCAAGAGAAGCTTAAACATTGGCACCACTCGTTTGAGAAATGCCAAAATTGACTTAAGATGAAATACAAGTCTTTAACTCTCAATGCTTACAAATTCTAAAACAAAGTCTTAAATATCTCTGAAAGGATTGAGAGTCTAAACAACTAACTGCCCTCTCTAAGTTGACCTTGAAAGCAAAATGCCCAAACACTTGCTGTGTAGCCAAGTGGCATATGGATAGAGCTGAAAGCCAAAGCATTTATTAGGGAGATGGACATTTGCTCACACCATCCCTCTGTTAAAACCCAGATTATCCCAAACTATCATTAGGATGTCATAAAGGCCCTTTTATTGCAGCTGGGAAAGCCTGGAGAGCACCAAGTCACGAGCTGTAGGAATGTGCTTGTTAATATGTGGAATCTCATGTTCTGAAAGAAGCTACAAGCAGTGCACTCAGCTCTTACAGAGGTGGTTTCCATGAAAAACCTTTTTAAAAAGATCAGAAATGTTCTAAGAAAAAAACCAAATCACCACCCAAACAGAAAACACAATCCTACAACTCCAAAGTTGCAAAGTTGGAATTGTATTTGCTTGAGAAATTTTATCTGGGGTAGTGAAAGCTCCTCCAAAACTGAGGTTATTTATTATTCAGTTTTACCTTACTCTTCCCTTATCTCATCTGGTCACTAAGATATATTATTAAGAAACCAACTTCCATTTTTCAGGTAAATTTTTCTCACTTCCCTTTGAAATTCCTGAAGTTTTCAAAACAAAGCCCCACAGCTTTCAGTTTCTACCAACAGCCTTATTTAGTGCAAGTGAAGCAGTCAGAGTTTTGGGTTTTTTCTGTTGTACTGCTGACAACACCACCAACATTTATACACAAATGTAGTCTGTACAGAAAAAAAAAAAAAGAGACTTTGAGATTCCAGTCTATGAAAATGTAATTCAGGAGGAGTTGAGGTAAGGAGTAAGAATTCTTATGGAACACAGTTATGGTGGTTTTCTGTGCCAGGATAGTGGTCCCACTGAGACCTTTCCTCCTGGTGATTTACAAATAAAATCTATAATAAAATAATCTACAATAAAGCCCTGCTCTGTTTGGCATTTCCACTTCCACCAGGCATCCAAAACTTAAATTCCTTAAACCAGTTCCTGAGTTTATGCCCACTGCAATCACCCCATGTAAGAGTGAGAGGGGTTAAAGATCCAGTCATTACCTAAACTGAGCTGTTCTTTGGATTTAATATTTTCTAAGCTGCTTTTTAAGACAGTCAGATAAGCTGCTCTGCAGTTCATGTAAAAAATGGCTTCTTCTGCATGCTGGGACTTCTTCCCTTGGGAGTTTTCTGAGCGTGTGGCTTTCTGATTCCCAGGAGTGCTGGCCATCCTGTGAGGGATGAAATTCCAGTTAGAATTTGTAACTGTGTTAATAATGCCTCTGGCTGTCCTCTGAAACACAGACTAGCCCCAGTTATCCAAACATCCAGGTCATATCCTTTCTTCTCTCTAAATCTGGGATGGGAAATATTATCTACACTTGGAGGTGAGCACCATGAGATCCACAAGCAGAAAGAGTTGGAGCTCTACTTATTATTCACAGTTTATCCTTCACTGGCAGTAAAAAGCTTAATTTCACTGTATTTTATATAGTTTCAGGCATTTGATATTACAAGTATTACATAAATATTATGTAGTAGTGATTTTTGAAAGCACAAAAGCACATTTTCATGTTATCTGTGAAGCAAGGCTTTGCCATCCATGTTTTTTTTCTTTTCACTCTTATAACTCAACAAAACATATGGATGATAATAAACTTGCTCCAAATTGGAACCCTTAATCTCAAAAAAATGCCAGCTTAAGCACAGAATTCCATTTCTCAGCGTTATCTAAACATAAATAATAGAAATAAACGTGCATAAAACTGTGAGCAACTCAGGCCTTTTAAGTCCAAGGCCCATACAATTATAAATGAATGGAAAAAAACAGAAACACATTTTTTTCCTCAATTATTAAAACAACTCAAAGCAGTAACTAATGCTGTTTGCTCAGCAATGGTCAGCAGACTGACAGCAGCTTTCTGCTTCCACCACGGGTGATTAAGGTTTTTGGAAGGCCATCACAGAGGGGCACTAAATCCTGTTGTGCTGTTGCTTTAACAGCCTCTTGTATTATTTTACCCAATGTTGACTCCAGGAAATATATTCCAGTACAATAAATGGAATATCTCAAGTTCAGCAACAAGACAGCACCGTCCCAGGGTCCCCTTCAGGACTCATTGGATTTTTACTCAGGAGGCCTCAATCACTGGCACCTTGTTGAGTTATACAGGTCTTTTACACTTGGGAAAGGCAGATAATCATCGCTTATCAAGGATGAAGTACCCAATTTGTAACACCCTGACACTTTAATATTGCACAGGCACCAGCAGAAGCCCACAGGGAGCCCCTGGCAGAGCCTGGCTCCTGCAAACGGGTGTCACTATAATTAAGCACCAGTGTTACAAACTCAGAATGGAACTGTGGGGAAAGGCAAGGAGGAGAAGAAGAAGAAATGTTAATTTTCCAGGAACCAGTTTAGAAAATGTGAACTCTTGTTTGTACTCCTTGGACTTCCCATTACTGAGGTATTTCTTATGTGGGTCAGAAAGTGCTGCCAATCCATCGCTGGGAAATCCAGTGAGCAATGGCTTAGTGACAGCACTGCCACCACCCCCACGGCTTAGGCTGGGACATTTCTACTGGATAAATGACACTTGAGAAAAATAGACAGAGGGGAGCAATCCAGCCCAGGCTTCCAAACAGGGAGAGAGTAGGTTTAGATTAGAGATTGGGAAGAAATTCCTCCCTGTGAGGGTGGGGAGGCCCTGGCACAGGGTGCCCAGAGAAGCTGTGGATCCCTGGAAGTGTCCAAGGCCAGGGTGAACAGGACAAGCTGGGACAGTGGAAAGTGTCCTGGCCCATAGGTGGAACTGAACGAGCTTTAAGGTCCCTCCCAACCCAAACCAGTGTCCTATTCTCAGCCCAGAGCACTGTGTGCCATGTCCAGTCCCTCCTTGGACACCTCCAGGTATGGGGACTCCACCCCTCCCTAGGCAGCCCCTTCCAATATCTAATCACTCTTTCTGTGAAGAAATTCCTCCTGGTGCCCAAAGCCAAACCCTCCATGGCAACACTGACCTTCATGTCCGAAGCTCATCCACACAGAACCCACATTCGCACAGGGAAGCTCTGCCCTGCTCCGGCCTCGTCCACCTGAAACGAGGAAACTTTTCCCGCATGGATCTCTGTCACCTCCCTCCCTAGTGGGCACAGAGGGCTTCAAGGGCTAAATTTGCCACCCACCGTAATAAATAAATAAATAAATTACAATCGTCTTTCTCCAGCCCTGAAGGGAATCAGCCCTTCCTCCCTCAGCCCTGCTCGGCGATCCCTTGAGGGACTCCGGAGGTGCCTTTGGCCGGCCCGAACATCAGCGGCCCCGGCCCGGCTCTTACCGCTCACAGCGGGACCCGACGAGCCCACAGCGACACCGGTCTCGGTCTCGGTCCCGGGGGTCTCGGTGGCAGTTCCGGGGATCTCGGTCTCGGTCCCGAGGCTCTCGGTCTCGGGGCCCTCGGTCTCGGCCCCGAGGATCTCGGTCTCGGTCCCAGCGATCTCGATCTCGGCCCCAGGGATCTCNAACTCGAGGGTCTCAATTTCGGTCCCGGGGGTCTCGATCTCGGTCTCGGCCCCGGGGATCTCGGTCTCGGCCCCGGGGATCTCGGTCTCGGTCCCGAGGCTCTCGATCTCGAGGCCCTCGGTCTCGGTCCCGGAGTTCTCAGCCTCGGTCCCGGCGATCTCGGTCTCGGAGATCTCGGCCCCGGGACTCTCGGTCTCGGCCCCGGGGATCTCGGTCTCGGTCCC
>VXBB01016733.1:206685-216882 GCA_013399915.1 Illadopsis cleaveri
GAAAAGATGGTTTAAGTAATAATAATAATAATAATAATAATAATAATAATAATAATAATAAATAATGCATCATTTCTCTTGTTAGCAAATTGCTTGTTTGATTATATTATTAAGAAGAAAATCCCCTGTCTGATTTTGAATTTGGCTTTCATTTTCAGCCACTGGCTCTTGTTGGGTTACAGAATTTTTGATGCCCCAGAGGTTTTGGAATTTGTGTACAATAATTGAGGTTCATGAGTTGTGATGAGTAAAAATAATCCAAGCAAAGTGTGGAACAACCACTGTTGGAAATTTCTCTGTGTACCTGCAGATTTTAGTTGTTGCACCCTGTTCTCTCCTGATGGATCTGCAAAAGTGGAGCTTCCCTCCAGGATTTTATATTTTATCCCAATTCTTTATCCTGCTGCCAGTCTATTTTATTTCTTCTGTTCATATAGCTACAAAATGGTGGTTTGTAATTATTAAATCACATATTGTCCATTTGAACCCACAATTTCTCCTCTCCTTCTAAAAATCCACACTACTGCTCTAAAAGTGTGACCTGTTTGATAATTAATGACTGATTTAAGTCCAAGTTCTGTTGACTACTTAGATTTAAAATGAAATCATTGAGGGTCTTAACTTTTAGCTACTGTATCCAAGCTTAAACTTTTATAGCACTTTGTCATTCTGAAGTGTTTCTAAATGTTTTACAAAATATTAAAATTAGAAGTTAATTTATCCTCGAGTGCTGGGACTTGTATGTAATAATTTAGATCTAACAAGAAGAAATCAAAGTGTTCAATGCTGAGTGTGGTCTCTTTTTTTCAGTCTGATGGCAGGAAGGAAATTTATTACAGTGAAATGTGGAAAGCTCCTCATTCCACATTGTCTGTCTGGGATCTGTACATTTGTTAAGCCCATGGTAAATTCCAAATCCTTCACTTGAAGGTGAATTTACAAAATCCCCACGTTCTGTGATGTCTTCAACTTCAGCCACAATTAAATCATTTCTGATAGTCAGATGTGACTTTTTTATTGCTGGAACAAGTATTGATAGACAAACTGAAATTTTCATCTGGTTTTGTTCTGGTCTGATCCCTGTGGGAATTGGATAAGTCATGTAAATTCAGAGTGTCTTTTGTGGTCAGAGGTCACATTTATCCTGCCCCATCCATCATATGCCACACTGGAATATTATATTGTCAGCAGAGCACATTTGGAGCCTTTGGAAGCAATTCCCAGTATCTTTGTGGTTGTTTAGAAAATGAATTTGAGGCCAGGCAGTTTTTATAAAGGGAAATGGGAATTTCAGAGCTCAGTCATTGCAATATTTGCAGGATAATGCTCTGTGTTAATCTGTAGTTTATAGGATGAAAAGATCCTGGAAGAACACAGTAAATATCTGCCAGGATGATTTTAAGATATTAATGATATTCTTCCAGATATTAATGCTGTAATCCCAAGGTTTCCAGAGGCTGAGCAGAGGTCAAATCCAAAAGTGTCAATCAGAAATAATTCAGTGTGGTTCATTCCAACTCCTGCTTTCCAAGTGAGCTTTGAGGTTTTTCCTCCTCCCAAAGGATCATTCAGGACTCCAGGTTCACACCAACACCTTCTTCAGGTGCTTCAACTACTCCACATCTGATTTTTATCTTTATTCTGTCTCTTCTTCCTTGTGACCCTCGGAGGAGACGAGAAGGAGCAGAGCGATCCCGAGAGCGGATTATCCAGGAGAGGGCAGCCTCAAACAGAGCACGACGTGTAAGTGGCTTCACTTGCAAGTTTCTTAGGGGTGCAGGGCTGTGACTGCGTTTCTTTTTCACCAGCAGGCAATAATTGTGACATTTATTCACCTAAATATTTATGTTTGAGGTCGTAGCTCTTCCTTTTCGTTCTTGCACTTGAACTCACGTTTTGTTTTTCACTCTGTTGGATGTTTTCCCTCATCATTAGGCTGAAATTCCTTCAGTGTAGGATGGTGTCTTCCAAGCGATGGAGCTGGCCAGAAGTGTTTGGATGACATTTAAACAGTGGAAAATAAAATATGAACATTATACCGGTGTAAAACTGTAAATTGATTAATTGGGGTGGGGGGTTTTTTTTGTGATTCAGTCAATCCCTTGGTCAACACATCCAGCCTCATTTCTTAGTGACAGGAACCCGGAATTACAGAACAATTGGAGTACTTAGAGGCCTCATTGACATGGAAATGTTTGCATTCGATAATTCAGAATGTTTTTAAAGGGTTTGCAGGAGACCAGCAGTGACATTCAAATAAAAACGTGTCTAAACCAACACCTACACTTAATATTCATGTGAACTTCCATACACTTAATTTTACAGATGGAAAATACGTTGTCCAGTACACGGATATAAATCCTCACAGCTCAACTGGATCCATCCCAATTCAACGAGAAAAAACTCTGGGAAACTTTGCAAAAATGGATTTTCAGTGAGTGGAGATGTGCATAATTGGAATTGATTTACCTTTTTTTACACAGGTTCCTGCAACTGCAGTCCCAAGTGAGAAATTCCTTGCCCAGGATTCTGAAACTAAGGGAAAATCTGACAAGCCTGAAGGTCTGGTTTACACTGATTTGTCTTTTAAACTACTTCTAATGTAGGATTTGAAAGCAAAATTAGGATTTTTATATGCAACATTTGAGTTTGAAGGGGTAGGGAAATAAATAAAAGACTTGAAACCAGGCAAGTCAGGCTTGGAAATCCAGAAAATGCAAAAAAACCCTCAAAACTTGTTGGATTTTTTGAACTAGAAGAGTTGTATTTCCATGTCCTCCGTTTTTAATTTGTACACAAATAAAACCAATATGAAGTAATTCTCAATTATTATTTACAACTCGAAATATGAATTAACTGCATAGATTTTTATGTCTTTGAAGATTAAAGATCCTTTTGTGTTGAAGTGATTGTACCGTTTAATTTACCACCAAAGTATCATTATTTAATAGTCCAATACATGTTAAAATGCAAATCACTGCTCCCTTTTATTCCTATTTTGTTTCCTGACTAAATTTAGCACAAGGTTCATTGCTGTACATCAACAGCTGGGAAATAATTCAGTGTACTCAGAGGACTGTGTTGATTTATTTCATGTGGACGAGGTTTTATTAAAAAAAATAATTCTATTAATTGAAAATATTTTAATTGCAATGTTTATTTAGAAAAGGAAGAATGTGTTTATTTAGGAAAGGAAGAATTTAGAGCTTATGAACAATTTCCAAATGGGTTTTGGTATGTTGTAGACATGGAGTAGATGTTGAGAAGGGGTTTGAACAGTGATTTTAATTGTTATTTTCCAGGCTTTGGAGGGCAGTAGAGAGCTGGAAAACATCCTGGGAGTCTCACACTCGTCCTGTGTCCTGAGTGCTGAACTGCAGAAAAGCCAAGAGCTGGGTGAGGAGAGGGTTCAGTACATTTATTTCTCTTATTTACCAGGGATCGCTGCAGATGTTCCCTCCCCAGGACTCAGGAAAAATTCACCTCAAGTGCATCCAAGCAGGGACATAAAAGCCAGGCAGGCTGGGGAGGGCAAACCTGGAAAAGCAACACCTTTTCTTATGGAAATGGTCAGTAAATAGTTAGATACTTAGTGGGTGCTTAGGTGGGGATTAGGATAAACCTTTGCACTGGGATTGCTTGGCCTTTCTTCTCCCCTTGCCGAGGAAGTTGGTTGGTTTGTTTGTTTGTTTGTTTGTTTGTTTGTTTGCCTGGCTGCGGGATTAGGCCGAATATAAATTTCCAGGCTTTAAAAATCGCTATTCGTGTGTCTTGGCGTGATGGCCGTTCCAGATGTGTTGGGATAAGGGCACTTCACAGCTGGCACAGCTGGAATCCTTTTTTAAAGGAACCCAAAACCAAACCTGCAGTGCCTGGACTGCTGCTTTTTGCAGCTGGGAACAGGTGGACATTAAAGCAACAGGCACCAGAGGAATTTTCTTCCCAACCAGTAGAATTGATGCCACACATGCTGATGTTTAAATTACCATTTCCTCCCTGACTTGTATTCCAAACCTCATCCCATTTCCCTCCTGCATGGGCTGGAATTCCAGATCCTTTCTGAGGCAGGATGGAGTTACCTGGGAACAGTCTGGGTTTCCATGGGCTGGGACAGACAGTCAGACAGCCCAAAGGACACCTCAGACCTCTTGCTGCCACTCCTGTGTCCACTCTTTCCCTCAGCTCCTTGGGAAAGAAACATCTTTCCCCCATTTCTGAATTAGGAATCACCTCAGCACTAAAAGAAAGAAAAATGGGAACAAAGTGTGGGATGAGGCTTGGAAGCACAACTTGATAGAATTCTCTGAATTTGGAAAATTCTTGTTATTTTTTTTTAGCACAGTTACATAGGCAAGAGGGTTCTTTTCCTTTGAAATGCTTTGAAAGTGAAGGAGGCAGCAGAGGTATTATTTTCTTTGAAAGCTCTGGGGCAACATTTGTTGATTTTGGATTTATTTCTTCACTAGTGAGTCAAGCAGAAAAACTGCAGCTGTTGAAAGCAAACCATGGCAAAGTCCCTGCCCGAGGTAAGAAACTCTTCATAACTCCTGGTTAACAGATGTTTTGATTCCTTTTGCTTGATTTCTTTTCAGTTCTTTTCACTTGAAATAAGTTGGGTAACCTTTAGGATATGAAAACCGTGATAGTCAAATGTGTTTCTCCTGAATAGTCTGCAAATGTAAATTGAATATTTGCTGCTATTTTCATTGCATTGGGTATTTTTCTATTAGACTGTGCAAGGAGAAGGAATCATTCCTGGCCTTGCACTTGTGGCATGGTCCAGAAGCCTTTTTGTACATCCCAATTATGCTGATTCTTCCTCATCCTCCTCCCTCCCACTGTTTTCAGTGTCACAATCTCGCAGCAAACCCTTTTTCACTCTGTGTGTTTTGTGGGGTGTTTCACCCCCTCCAGGGAGCTGTGAAATCCCAGCTCTGAGGTTGCTCATAACCAGTGCTGTGAAAATATTTGAAGCTGGTTTCATCCCCAGCTGCTTCAGTGCCTTGACAGGAAGGAAGGGGACACACACAGGACAGTTTAATTCCCTCACACTCAGTAAAATCAACAACCACCCCCCAGGGATGTTCTGATATTTCTCTTATCTTCACCCTTTCTACCTGAAAGCAAAGCAAACCCCAAAAGCAGGAGCAGTGGTGGCATCTCTGCTGTGAGGAATTCTCTTAAAGGACAGAAAATTGATCCAGCTGAGATTTGCTGGGCTGCAGCAGATTAGCTGCAAATGAAAAGGAGTTGACAGCACTTTGGGAGGAATTGGGCTGGTTTGTGCAGTGTGCAGGTGGTGATTTACAGCTCCCTGTGTCCTCCTGCTGCAGCTCCAGCCTGGCAGGGCTGGGGGAGCTGGCACAGGGAAACCCTCCCTGCTCACCACACACCCCCTGAGAGTCCCATCTCTGCTCCCCTAGCACCAAACCCACGAGCAGGCTGCTTAGATGGGAGTTATTTTGTGAAGGTAGGGTGGAAAAGAGAATTCTGAGTTGAAGCTGAGTGATTTTGATGAAGTTCCAGTGTCAGCTTTGCTTTCACAAAGAATAAATTCAATTTTTGCACTCTTGAAAATGTGGTAGGAGGAGGGGCAGAGGAGTTTGTGATCAAAGAGAAGCATCTGGGGATGTTTTCCTTTGCCTTTTAGTTTCAGATGTGGGTTTTTCATCATTATTTTTAATTAGTTATGGCAAGGCTTAAAACTTATGACTGTTCTGTGCCTTGGTCCAGATGGAATGTCACATTATCATCACATGCTGAGGCATGAAATTTATTTACTTTACACAAACAAGCTCCTCTTAAAACAACTCCATACAAAACATTCCTGCCTCAATGGGCAGCCTTGTGCAGAGCCCAGTTTATCATTTTGGGTGACCAGCATGGAAAAAGGGCATCATTGTTTGCCCATGACTTGAATTTACAGTAAACAAAATGTTTTTGAATAGAAAGTAAGCAAATTGTAAAACAACTGCCAAGAGATGAATCGAGTCGGTGTCTGGGAGTCCAAAATGTGCTGAGGATGGAGGTGTGGGTTGGGATGTGCACATTTTAGAGGAAAATGTCACAGGTTTGGAGATTCCAGGAGTGAGGTTCTAAAAGGGGAAGCTGCTTCAGTTGGTTGTTACAAAGGACAGGGACACTTTGCTTCCCCAAAACCCTGACACAAACCATTCCTGCTGCCCATGAGAGTGTTCCAGAGATCAAATACTTGCAGGGCTGAGGAAAACTTTCTCCAGGCTGTGAGGAAATAAAAACCATTTCCTTTCCTGTGGGGCTGTCCATCCTGCCAAGCCCAGGGGCAAATCTGATCCTCTCTGAGTTCTGAACATTCCCAGCTTTCATGGTGGGGTGAGCTTTGTGCTCTTGGGACAGCAGTGGTGGCTTTCCAAGAGCCTGGACCAGGGTTAACTGGATGGATTTTATCCCATGCCACTTGAAATCACTGAGGAAAGCAAAGCTGGAGAGATCAGGGACCAAAACTCCTCTGAGTTTCCACCTACCAGTCCAGTGTTGAAAACTGCATTTGTGGTAAAACATAAAATCCATTTCACACCCACTGCAAAACATAAATACCTCCTTAATAATCAGAGCTCCTCCTCAAACCAGATAAAAAGGTAAAAATACAGAATTCCACCATTTATCCCCTTTTGTGTCAGTTTGATTTTGGAATTTGGGTGTCCTAAGACTAAACCATTTGGCCCTGGTGGTTGCTGGGGGTTTATTTTCACATCATTCTCAAATAAAGTGGAACAAATTTATTGACTTTTAGATGTACTTGGTTGTCTGGCCCACCTTTCCTTCCTCCTCCTTGGAGCTCTTCTGAGGAAAAGGGGAATACAGCAGTGGATTTTTCCAGCTGTAAAACCCCAACCTAAAAACCACATTTATTTTCCTCAGCCCAACTTTGTATTTACTTACAGGGAAGAAATTCCATTGTCCCTTTGCTGGGAAAAGCCAGTCTGGGAAGTGGCTGAGCACAAATTGTAACTCTGGAGGGATCTGGCCTTGTTCATCTGGGGAAGAATATCCCTGACTGTGCTCCTGAGGCTTTCCTGCCATCACGCGTGGAACAGGCTGATCTCAGTTCCTCCCTGAGTGGGGATTGCCCACTTTGTGTCCTGGCATGAAAAGCTGCTGTTGCTCAGGCTGAATTTGAATTCTTGTCTCCTCATGGCTGCTTTGAGTGTGTGACCATGGGAGTCCCTCCCAGAGGAGGAAAGGGAACAGATCCCACTGAGCCCAGCCCCAGCACAGTGAGGAATCCTCTCCACTGCCAGCTCCAGCACCTGGGGCAGCTTCCCACTGCTCCTTCCCTGCAGGATTTGGGGCTGCTGGCTTGGACCCACACCTGAATTTTCCAAACAGCCTCAGGCTCAAGGGCTCTGGGGTCTGGGTGCAGCAGCACGAGGAGTTTTGGGAAGGAAAGGAAGGAAGGAGGGAAGGAAAGGAGGGAAGGAAGGAAGGAAGGAANGAAGGAAGGAAGGAAGGAAGGAAGGAAGGAAGGAGGGAGGGAGAAGGGGCAGCTCCAAGGCTGTGCAGTGATGGAACAGCCTGGGCTATGCAGATGAAATATTAAGCCATTAACTGCAGTGGCAGATCCAGAAATGCACATGAGATGTATGACTGGAGGCCCCAGACAAGTACACAGAGAACTGTCACCCTGCATTTCAGATTTAGGTGTCAGCCCCATTTATTCCCAGGCTTCACCCTTGTTTTTACACTCTATTTTCCTACGTGCCTTTTCAGAGATGCAACAGCTATGAATTTTTAATTCTGGTGGATCTAGTTTAGAGTATTAAGCTTGATGAAAAATTCAAAAGAATTGTAGTTCTTCCAACATGTAGCAACTCCTACATGAGAATAAATACTGCTTTCTCCCATGAATATAATTATTTTAAATAAAAAAGAAAAGAAACATTAGTTTGGACTCACTTAGTAGCAATTATATGTTTAAGAGGTGTAAATAACTTGCCATCCAGACATTACAAATATCCAGGTGCTCTGTATGTGCTGATGACAACAAAATTGAAAAGAAAGACTGTAATAATTCTGACTGGTTTTCTCTGCAGAAGATATTGATTATTTGTGTGTGGTGAGAGATTTGGAAAATTCAATTAAAGGAGTTGTGCAAAGGTTTCATAAATTTCCCCGGTACAGCGTGTACACAGACATTGCTGCGTATTAAATCAATGCAGCACTTCACAATATATTTTCTTTGAAACATAAAAATAAATAACATTTAAACAGTTCTGCTTACTACAGAAACAAATTTTATTTTCTGTGAAGCATTTAGTCATGTGCTATCACTGACTCATACACATTTGCCAGCTGTAACAAATTTTATAGACGTTTTCTCCAGAGACATAGCTCATATACTATGAATTTTTAAATGAGCAAATGGTGAAGAAGGGATGTCAGCAATATAAAAATTGATCAGTTAAAAGATAAAAGCATAAGTAAAGAGATTTGTATGGTAGTCTTAATAGGTTTTATTAAATAAAAATACTATAAAAAGACAGTAATGAATAGACTGAAGGTTTTTAACTGTGGTTGAGGTGGAGAAAAATTATTCTGGCACATTTAGTAGAAGATTGGTTTTATATCACCCGACAGGTGAACATTTTTTTCTCTCTGCTTTTTAGATCTGTAAATGTTTTAGAGCAGTCAGAGTTGGGAGAGGATGGTGGGGGAACTTGGAGGGGAAAGGAAACTTGGGCAGATTGAGCCCTTTCAGTGCCTGTGTGGGGCAGGGCAGGCTCTGCCCATGCTCTGGAGCAGCTCTGGGGAACTCCAGCCTCTGCTGACCCTGGGAACCCTAAAATTGGAGCTGAGAGAGGAAAGGCTGGGCCTGCAGCAGCCACCCCTTCTTCCACAGCACAGGCACCTCCTGTCCCCTCCCCTGAGCCCTTTTCCAGCTGCTCCCTTCACTGCCAGCCTCACCCAGGGGTTCCTCAATGCTCTCTGTGCTTTGATGGAGCTGAACTTACTCGGGAGCTCTGCATGGAAAAATCCTGACAGGGACAGGAGGGTTGTTGGGGCTTTCAAGAACAGCTCTCTCAGAGGTGAGGCAGGGTTGGATGGGATATTGGGAAGGAATTGTTCCCGGGGAGGGTGGGGAGGCCCTGAATAGGATTCCCAGAGAAGCTGTGGCTGCCCCTGGACCCCTCGCAGTGTCCAAGGCCAGGCTGGAGCACCCTGGGACACTGGAAGGTGTCCCTGCCCTTGGCAGAGGTGGGACTGGGTGGGCTTTAAGGTCCCCTCCAACCCAAACCATTCCATGATTCTTTGTTTGGAAAACAAAGCTGAATCTGTGGTAATTTTTGTGAATCTGGGCAGCTTCTGTTTTTCAGGAGAGCTCAGAGTGCTGGGCAGAGCTCAGCATCGTGCTCTTGGCATGTTTGTTTCTTTACTCACAGTCCAATGCTGCACTCTGTGCTTGAAGGGGAATGGGCCCTTTCCTTTATGGAATTGCATTTAGCACAAGCAAACCAGCTTGAATTGAATCTTTTTCCTGTTACTTGCCATCCAAGGTTGCACAGTTTCCTGTTGTGAGCAATTGTCAGGGTTTTTTGTTGTTAATTTGTGTAAACAAGTGATGTTAATAGGAATAAAGCTAGAAAGTGCTACCTGAGGCCAGGTTGGGTTGGAGTCTGGTTTTTGTGAGTCCTGGCTTAGGACAGAGCCTGGGGTTGGTCTGGCCCAGCTCCAGGTAAGGCTGTCAGCCCAGGGGCAGGTGCTGGTGTGGAGTCACTCCCTGGCAGGGTGAGATCCCTGTGGGATCACTGTGTGCCAGCTGGGGAGAGCTGAGCAGGTCCTGCCCCAGCAGCCCCGTGGGCTCTGGAGCCCTCCCAGCTGGGTTTGTGTGCAGCTGAGAGGCTCCAGCTGCTGGAAATCCCCTTTGGATGTCCCAGATCATTCTGAATTCTCCTTTCACCCCTGCGAGGTGGGGGAATCAAACTCCCCAGAGCCACCAGGCCTGGGGCTGCTCCAGCAGAGCTGCTCATGTGCTGCTGCAGGGACATTTGGCAGCCTTGGCACTCACATGCACCTGCTCCCAGAGCCTTCCCCACACGTTCCCATTCCCTGAGTTCCTTTCTGCCCTTGCACACTTCTCCTGCTCATCATCACCCTGCCCGGCTGTGGGCTCAGGTGTGGGGGACTCTGGGCTGTGGGTGACTCTGGGGTGGCTGTGGG
>VXBB01016733.1:226147-238652 GCA_013399915.1 Illadopsis cleaveri
GTACAGGGGAAGAATGACCTCCCTGCTCCTGCAGGGCTGCAACACACCACACAGGTACCTCCCACAGAAACAAACCCAGCAATGCCCACCTGCACATAAGGACAATGCCATTCCCCATGCCAGGCTGATTCCTGAGGAAGATAAAACACTTTAAAGCCACTTACCCCTTTCCTTTCAGCCCCTTCTTGAAGCACTTTCCAAGTAAATAGCAAAAAAAGGGCAGGGAATGGTAGAGCTCCATTTGTTTGTAGTTTAAGGCCAAGCAAAATGCCACAGAGCCCAGGAGGTCCCAGTCATGGGACAAACAAAGGACAGCCCACAAGGCCAAGCCAAGGCTCACTGAGTTGTATATGGTTTTTTTATGTCAAGGACAAGATACACATCTCACCTCTGGAAGGCAGCAATTAATGCCCTGAGGGAAAGCAGAAATAACTTGTAAAATGAGTTTTGCCAAGTTAGTTTTAAGAACACATTGCCAGTTGTGACTATTTCGCTTCCAGAGATTAAAAAAAATTACTTCCATTGTAAGTGTCATTTTTATATTCCCAAAGTTTGATTCAGAGCTTGCCCAGGCAAATCTGAGGGCAAATTCTGTGTTAATTACACATACAATGTGTACTCAGCCAACCCAGCTTTTGGTGGCAGTGACAGTTCTTTACAACAAGCAACATTTCCTTCTTGGTATTTACATGAGTGATGATAAAACTCTCACAAGCTTCCCCTTCCAGCTCCCACAAGACACGTGCAGAATATTCAAATATGCCAGTGTTTAAATTATGTATAATTTAGTTCAAGGACTTCTGAGGGGTTTGTGATTCTGTTCTACACACAGGGCACCCTCAGCCATGACCAGTTCCCTGAGCTGCTACTCCTGCTCAAACAATGAGTAATAGTTGCTAAAAACAATGCTACTGCCTTGTGACTTTGTAAAGAGCTTCGCAGGCTCAGGAGATTTAGAAGAGACTAAGCTACACTCACTATTAAACTGCAACAAAGGATTTATTAGCTTTGGTTTTCACTTGTTTTTTTGAAAAACTTAGATAAACCAGTAGACACAGAATCCCAGAATGGTTTGCGTGGGAAGGGACCTCAAAGCCCATCCAGTGCCACCCCTGCCATGGCAGTGACACCTTCCAGTGTCCCAGGGTGCTCCAGCCTGGCCTGGGCCACTGCCAGGGTTCCAGGGGCAGCCACAGCTTCTCTGGGCACCCAGTGCCAGGGCCTGCCCACCCTCCCAGGAGGAATTTCTCCCTAATATCCAATCCAAACCCACCCAATGTGGCAGTGGGAAGCCATTCCCTCCCATCCTGTCACTCTATCCCTTGTAAACAGTCCCTTGTATTTCTTGTGTTGTCAGAAATGTCACAATATTTTGTTTTCCCTCTGTCAGCCTAAGCAGCTGTGACAACACATGCAGCTTTGCCCACGGAGCCCTCAGCCCACTCACATCTCCCACTCCACATCTCCAGGTGGATTTGACACCTCATTGATTTCACATCAGCAAACTCACACTCAGAGAGGCCCTGATGCTGCAGAGGTGCAGCAGTTCAGGGAAACAAATCTCTGACTGGCTGGAGCTGCTCAGAGGGTGGCAGGGCTGGCACAGAAATCTGCAGGAAATCCCTCCCAGCAGCTGCTGCACCTCCAGCACGGGGTGAACTGCCAGAATTGTCAGTATAAAGCCAGGGTTGTTATTAACCCCCCTGTGAAGGTGTCCAGCAGCCAGCCCTGAACTCACCTCCCTGAGTGTGCAGCCAAGGCACAAGGGGAGCTTTTCACAGAGCTGAACATTTCCCACAGCCCCACCTGGCACTGCTCTAAGGGGATTCCCTCTGCACACACAAATCACAGGAGCACAGCCCATCACTCTCCTCCCTGTCACAACCCCACTGATGCTGCCTGCAGTGAAGTGACTGACAGGGAGATGAGCTGGAGGCATGGGAAGAATGATATTCATGTTGGGATTGATTTGTGCCAATATCAATAATTTTTATCTCCAATGTGTTTCAGACTTGCAGTTCCCTTTGATATCTCTGTTTTGAACCCCCCAGATGAGTTTGTACACAAAAATCACCCCATGCTCAGCTAACAAGGAGCAGTTATTCCACGAACAGGAATACATTTCCATGCAGAACAAGGATACTGGAAGTGCCCATGGTCAATAAGGATGAGGCCTGGGTAAAGCAGGATGCAGAGAGCACTGGAAACCTGCCAAGAAGGATGAAAAAAGAGAGGGGAAAAATAATTAGTCCAAAATGAGACATTAGATAGAGAAATTTCTCCTTCTCCAGTACAAAAATGTGCCCCTCCATGGTGCACCCTATACATAGGAATCTTATTCTCCACAAGTAATCATCTATCAGGAATATTTTGTAGTAAAAAAAGGGATAAAGATTTGCCATAAATGAGAAAATATTGAATATTGCCTGCCCTTAATAATAGCTCAAAGATCACCTACACCCATCTAAACCACTCCAAAAATTAGATTTTCAGTCCAAAATCTGCTGTAAGGAGTGTTCAAGACAAAGCAGTTCCCAAATCTCCCCCTGCCACACCACAACTCTTTTTTTTTTTTTTACAACTCAAGTAATAAATTCATGGAAAATCTTGTTATTAAAAGCATTAAAACAATTGCTGTAAAATAAAATCAAGGCTTTTTTAATGTTTTCCAGTGAAAAGCCCTATAATANCTTGTTATTAAAAGCATTAAAACAATTGCTGTAAAATAAAATAAGGCTTTTTTAATGTTTTCCAGTGAAAAGCCCTATAATATGAGCTATTGTCAGTTTTACATGGAAGCCATCAGGGTGTTCTAGGTGTTAATTAACTCAGTGTTACATTTCTATTCTGTTCTAACAGTGTTTTCTTTGTTTAATTTACACACACCAGGTACTTGCCTTTTTTTTAGCAGATGTTTCTTTCAAAGAAAAGCAATATAAAATAACTGCAGGGATATAAACCAGCAAATCAGCCACGAACACTGAAAAATAAAGATTAACTTTGCATTAGAATCCCGCCACAAGGAGGAGGCAAGGAAAAAAACACAGGCAAATAAACATCCAAATATCAGAAATAAACTGGGCAGTTCCACTTCAAAGGACAAAAAGAACCAGATCTACAGAATTTGATCTTGTTAATGTTTCTAAGGCTCATTTCTGATGTCCCAAAGCTGCTGCCTCCACGTGTTCAGCTGTCCTGGCTGCTGGCACAGCCTCAGTCACTCTCTAGTTCCTCACATGCCACAGGCAGGGCAGGCATTTGGGAATGCCCCCAAGAAACCAGCCCTGCCTGGCAGCCAGGTTGTGGGACAGGACACAGGGGTTGGGGCAGGCATTTGGGAATGCCCCAAAGAAACCAGCCCTGCCTGCAGCCAGGTTGTGGGACAGGACACAGGGGTTGGGGCAGGCATTTGGGAATGCCCCAAAGAAACCAGCCCTGCCTGCAGCCAGGTTGTGGGACAGGACACAGGGGTTGGGGCAGGCATTTGGGAATGCCCCAAAGAAACCAGCCCTGCCTGCAGCCAGGTTGTGGGACAGGACACAGGTTGGGCCACACTGAAGGAATTCCAGATGATCCAAATCTCTGTGTGAATTACCAGGGTTGGGGAGAAGGAGACTGAAAGCAGGGGTTTGGCTTTGATCACCTGCCTACAGCAAGGATTTGTCAGAGGAAAGGAGAAAACAGAGCCAGCAGCTTCCCCTGCCCAGGGTATGTCCAGCAGGTGGACGTAGGTTCATAATTAATCCAAAGGTTTAATTATTAAAAGCCAACTACTGATCAGTTAGTTTGACAATGCACATTTAGCTTCCATCTCCAGAAAGCACCAAGTATACACACATCCCAAATTAAAAATGAATAAAACTGGAATATTTTATTAGGTGAATTCTTCCTGAGTTGCCTTAAAAACTCAAGGAAAACCTCAGATTACTTCTGCAAACCACTATCAGCAAATGTACAGTGGCTCCAAGAGGGAAAGGAGATGTTTAAATATTTCAGTTATCCAGGGACGAATTGTTTTGCCAGCTTAAGCCACAACTAAACAAGTACACCCAAGGTGTTAGCAAAACAAATACACTGATGCTTAAAATAAAGCTGCCATTGACCACCCTGAATTATTTTAATGCACTCCTCTAATGGCCCCTGTTAAAAAGTGTTTATTAGCTCTCCAGATCCATCAGTGTTGTGTCAAGTAAGTTGATTTCAAAATTAATAAAGGCCATTTCAAGGGTAATTAAATACTAGTGATTTTTATTTTTTTTCAATTCAATCAATTACCAGAGAGCAGACTGAGAGGTTTGTGAAGTACAGAAAAGCTATTGATGAGCAACAAATTCTGCTGTGGCCATCAGAAAGCAATTTGTGTTAGAGAAAGCAAAAGACTTTTCAAATGAAAGAAAATAGTAACAAGAAACATGAGTTCATTGCCTCATTGTTTGCTGTGCTACTGCTGCAGCTGCTAAATTATGGTAAAATCTTCTCCTGCTTTTGTTTGCAGTTCAAAATAATCAAATGGTGTAAGACAAACTTAGAATACAAATAGCAAAAGAAATTTTTACTTTTGTGCTTACAGTAACAATATCAAATATCTCTGCCTTTGAGATCAGCTCCTAGTGAAGATCTCTGATAACTCCAGAGGTTAAATCAGTAAATGGCAGGCGACATGTAAAACAATTTTACAATAAAAACCAAGTAAAGCTAGAAATAAAAAGACTGTTTGTCAGAATAGAAGGGAAAATAAGAATATTTTCAAAATTAAAAAGTGGGTCTATAAGGGTCTAAAAGTGGGCTACAAAGAGTAGTTGTGTTTTAGAGTTTTTAATGAATTAATTGGGTCGAAAACGTGTTTCTACATTTGATATTTATCAGCTTCACAAACAGTGGCAGAAGAAGAAATGACGCAGGAATTTGGCTGAGAAATGGGCCTGCAAAGCCACCCAATAAAAACACGAGAATAAACCAGAAAAGACAGAGAAGCTGCATATTAAACCCCCTGAATGAGTAAGCAAGACAAATGTGCAGGATGATCCCCAGGAAAGACAACCCTCCTACCTGTTGTGCGCATAAATAACTTGTGGGGCTGACTCTCATAGCCCCGGGAGGTGTGCAGGGCAACCCAGTCAGGATTGATTAACTTGGCACTGCAAAACAAAGCACAGACACCTCAAAATGCACACAGTTCTCATTTCCCTTCACACTCCTTGCAGCAGTAAAGGTGACACACACAGGAGCAGATTCCAAGAATTGAGATGAATGAGATGGAATATTTCAGCAAGCAATAGTGATCAATGAAAGCTTTTCCTCAGCACTAGATCAGTTTACATTATAGACTGGCTCACAATTAAAAAAAAGAATAACCTTTGGAAACAGTAAAAATGGAATACAATATTTATTAGGACAAGATAACCAACTCCAGTCTGTGTCCAGGGACTTTAAAAAAAAACAATTGTAAATACTTTTCATGCTTAAGTATTAAATATAAACCATTTACAGTTCACACAGATGCCCCACATAGCTGTGCCCGTGCACTTTAACCTACATTCTTATTCCATAAGTCTCATTCCAACAGCAGCAAAGCCCTTGTGGAAAAAGTATTCCAATAACAGAATTCTATTTACATGATATCCACTCATCAAATGTCACTTGGGCTCTGCACACACAAGAGCTTTCCCAGGCTGTTCCTACAGCACTTTTCCCTGGGCATCCCAGATCCAGCTTGGAAGGAAAGCTGAATATCCAGGAAGAAAAATGGATTTAAAACACTGAACTTACATGTAAGCACACACAAAACTGTGATAGGCAGTGAGAGGTGGGTAATCGAGGCCCCAGTACAGCAGGTTGTTGTCACTTGTATTGAAGTACCTAAAAAAAAAATAAAATTTAATTTAAAGACTGCATTTCCAGCTTGGTTTTGACCCAAGGAAAAGGCTGAATATTAAATGTATTCCAAATCCAAAATAGAAGGTGGTAACATCTACACCTGCTTAATTCTACTTCACATTAAAAAAGTCTCAAGCAACAAAATAACAGCAAAAGTGATGCAGAGTTCTCATACTTGTGGTTGTAAAAAAAAGCTGCTAAAGGTCACTTCAGTGGAGAGGGAAACTCCTGGTTCTACCTGCAAACCCAGGTGGGCCAGGTGAAAGGAAGGAAAAGGATTTTCCTGTTTGGGATTTTGTTGTGTCAGGATTTCTATGGCAGCAAGCAAAAGGAAGTCACCTGGAGGGGTTTGTAAAAGGAGAAGCTGCAGCCATGAGGAGCAGCCCCTTTCCATCTCCCTGCCTGCCCCCACTGCCACGGGGCAGGCTCCTGGCTTTTCCACTTCCTCTCTTCAAATGCAGCCCATTTTTGACATTTATTACAGTAAATTATATTTCTTGAATTCTTTATGAGCTGCCTGAAGTGTCTTCTGAACTGATGATAAGTCATATTTCTTTGAGTTGCATCTTTGCCTCTCATCCTGCAATTCAAGATTGTTCCTGCCAAGGCAGTGCAGATCCTTCATGCAGAATGTCACAGTTTGCAACTTTCAGGGAACTTGCCAGTTTTGGGGGGTTATTTTTTCATTTTTCCTTCCATAAAGTTTAAAAAAAAAAAAAAAGAAAAGAAAGAAAAACAACCCTTATATATCCAGTAATATTTAGTAAGGAAGCTTTCAGAGTTTTAATTAGAAGTAGAATAAGAAAGGATGTTCCTAAAAAAGCCTTTAGTAAATAATGTCAAGACTTTAAAGAATAACACAAGCCAAAAATATTTAAATTCTAGAATGCAATCCCTTGCACGTCAGCCAAGATGTGTTTTTCCAAACACCCACTTTGCTGTATTAGAGATTCAATTCCCAAAGCAGCCCCAACCCAAAAAACCCTTCAATTATAAATCTAAAATGACACCAATTCTAGAAGCAGAGAGCAAACACAAGGCCAAGGTGCCCAGCTGGCAGCCCCTGAGCTAAAGCCAGCCTGCAGCAGTGCCTGCTCTGGCCCCTGGGAATGCCTGGGAATTTTGGCTGCTGGAACTCCTGGTTTTAAGGAGACACAATTCAGTGTAGCAGAGTGGATCAGAGCTGCCAGCTGCACTATTGTGTGACACCTCTTACCCCAGCTCTGCCACAGGCAGGGTTTGGACATCCCAGGATATAAAAAAAAAAGGACAAAAATGATAATACAGGAACAACAGGATGATCTGAGGTCACTGCACAGAGCCATCTGCAGGGTTCACATGCATTTACAGAACACAAGTGAATTAATTTTCTATTTTGTCAGATTGGTCTGTTCCCCAACAGCCAGCCAGGAGAAATTACACCACACACACACACAGCACTTCTGTCCTTGCTGGAAGATGAGCTGGAATTCCAATACATTCCAGTTTGAGTTGTAGCACCTATAGGGACTAAATCTCTACCCTAAAGTATATCAAGAATAATGCAAAACCAAATAAAATATTTAGAATAATTCTCCTCCTGTTTCACGCGATGTGCACAAATGAAGGACTCGACCCTTAAACCTAGAATCCACAATTCCCACAATTAAAATCCCATGGATCCTGGGAGCAAACAATGAACTCAGAGGTGTAAAATACAAGCAGGATTTCCTCCCAGTGTCCCTCTGGAAGCAGCACCTACCACTGCCTGATGGGTAAGTTGTAGGTGATTTCTTGCCAGTGCCTCTGAGCCTCGTAGTCTCCATACATGGGTGGTTTTCCTGCCCCTAAAAAGAGAGGACACAGTATTTAGGACACTATTTGGTTTATAGATTGCTTTCCCCTAGTTAGGTATTGCATATTAATTACTAATTTTATTCCCCATTCCTCTATATTGAGAGCAAATAGAGATCTCATCATGCAGTCTAACAGAGAGAGAGAGGAAAAAAAAAAAGTTATGTGTTCTTTTGGCTTTCTGGAGATTTCTGCAATGAGCATTTATCAAGATACTCTGCTGTGAAGAACTGCTTCCTCATCTGACAAAAAAAATCATTTCCAAGTGCAGATGAAAAATGTGCTACTTTCCCTGAACTAGGAAAATGCACATAATGGACATTTCAGAGATTCTGTGGGAACTGCTGCACTCCCCTGCTATGTGAGAATAGTCAATATTCTCACTTGTATTAACCTTACTGTTAATAATATTATAATATTATTATTTTCCATTTGCATGGGAAAAAAAGCTTTATCAATGCCAATATTTCAGATGTCAAATACTCCCCTCAACTGAAGCTTAACTGAGATAATGGCAGCATACAAAGCATCTTCCCAGAGTTTATTTACTTCTATGAACCTGATCATTGAGAACAGAAACTGGACTGATTGTGCTCCCAGTGAAATATTGACATGAGCCAGACAGAGATTTAAGAGGTTCTTTAAAATATAGGAAAGCCATCTGTGGTTTCAGCCATGATCTATGCTTGTGGGAATCCCACCAGCTCAGCAACGTGCAATTTATTCCCAGAAAGTGGAAAGGATTTCTTATCTCTGCTAATTTCTTCCTGGGTGGTGGAAAATTATCTCCACTCTCACACATTCAGCTTCAAGTTTCCCAAATAAGTCACTGGAGTTTCAGCAGTGTCAATTCTGTAGAACAAAGAATCTGCCACTGGGTTATTGAAATAGAAAATAAGATATTACCCAAATTTTAGAGTGTTTGTGTGTGTATCAATTTCTCACTCTCTAGGGGGAAAAAGGGATGAAAAAAATTAATTTGCTTCAGAATGATCAAAAGATCTTAATCCAAAGGTTTAATTATTAAAAGCCAACTACTGATCAGTTAGTTTGACAATGCACATTTAGCTTCCATCTCCAGAAAGCACCAAGTATACACACAAACTGATTTAAAAATTAATAAAAATGGAATATTTTATTTTAAAAGGCTCACAAATACCTTAAAAGTGGTGATCTTATTCAGTTTTATTGTTAGGTGGAAACAGACTTTTTAAGAGTTTGAAGCTGCCTCTTTACACCTGTATTTAGCAGGAGTTTGGCAATGCATTAAAAAAATTATGCATTAACCTATGAAACCAAATTTTTCCTCAATAATTCTCCATCTCATCACTACTGGTAACTTTTCAAAACCAGCTATTAGTTTCTGCTTTTTCATTTAATTCCAGAGGCAGACCCAAAAGCAAGCTGATGGCCAGGAACAGGGTGGGAATGAGACAGAGATCTAAGGGTCCACAGCAAATGAGGGTGGAATTAAAAGTTTACCACATCTGCAGGAAGTCAAAGAGAAAAAAAAAAATAATCCCAGTGGATTTATGTGTTTGACAGCTCTTTTTACAGCCAGCCAATGCTCAAAGTTAAGCTTTAATGATTTGCTGGACTGGATCAGATTCAGGTTTTCCTATTCCAAAAGCAGTTATATCAGCACTGTGGAGGAAATAGGATTTTAAAATTGTTATTTTAGCTCAGGCTTTATTTTAGACTCTCTTCCACAATCTTGATTGGTCTGAAATTAAGTCAACTCACAAAAATCTAGTTAGCAACGGAATTCTAAATAAATCCTCTTGCACTGCAAGAGAAATTCAGTGTATGCCTGAAGACAGGGTGTTTCATGCCTAGAGATGGGTAAAAACCTCAGTTACCTACAGATCTCTCACAAATGGCATTTTGAAAAAGCAAACTCAAACCAGTACAATTGGAAATGCAGTTCAGCTTCAGGCAAATTCTCCAAGTACCTGAAACCCAGAATTAGCAGCTGAAAATCACCAGGAAGCTCCTGAGCAGCTCAAGCCACTCAGGGGATGAGGCTCCCCATTGCCTCAATAAACCAGAGCAGAATTTAACTTGTGATTCTTTGGGCTGATGAGCACTGGAATTATTGGTTCATTTTTTATCTTTTTTGAAATTTGCAGAGAGCAAGTCTTGTGCAAGCTTATTCCAAGTGTGGGAAAGGAACTTGCTAATTCTTTGCAAGCCTTTTGACACAGGGAGGAGAAAAACTCATCCATTACCAGAATGTAGCTCTGGCTCCTGCTGTAAACAAGCCTAAGGAGGTACAGCTACAAGGCAGAGTCATTGTTCACTCCATGTCACCTCTGCACTGTCTTCATTAGCACCAGCAGTAGCTAAATATGAGCTAAATAAAAATATAAATAATGTCATATCTGCTGCAGAATTTCAAAGACAGTATGAGACAAATGTACAAGTGGACTGCAACATTCTGCAAATAAAGGCAGAGGGGAAAACAGCCAGATATTGATCCTAAAATATTAATGATTATCAGCACCACCCCCAAAAAAAAGTTATGGTGGTTTTTTCCAGTGGTTTTCTCCAAACTGTGATGTTCAAAAAAAAGAAAAGGGAGTTCTTGGGGAAATCAAGAGGAACTAAAACATAACAACAGTTGACATAACACATTGCTTCCTATTTTATGTATTTATTTTATATATAATCAAACAAATAAGCAACAAACAGCATTGCTTTTCATTTGCCCCTGTCCCTGAGGCTGCCCTTACCTGAGTAGGAGCCCAGGGACACGGCCCAGCGCACGGTGAGCGCCAGCAGCACCGTCAGGGTCATCAGGCTCCACTTCTCCATGCCTGGCCTTGGGGACACTGCAGCCACCTGGGGACACAGCAGCAGCATTGCCACAGCAGCAGCCAGGCTGCTGTCCTCAGCCAGGGCTGCTCAGCAATGCCTGCATTAATAACTCACACAGGGCTTGAAAAGGTGAGCCAATGGCCCAGCATTATCTCTTTCCTCAGTTAGGAGCACCACGGCCAGGTTGTGCAAAGTGCACATCTGCCACAGGCACCACTGCTGCTTTCAACGAAATAAAAGTGATTTAAAAGTTAATCAGTGTCAGGAGACATTATTCTCCATCCTTCTACGCCCAAAAAGCAACAGGGCTGATGTCCCACCAAGCTTATTTCACCACACTAAGGATGCAGTAGATGTAAGGAACATTGTCAGGTCTGTCAAATTGAAGGCTGTGTGCATTAAACTCAGAAATCAGGAAACAGGGAAACTATTATGTTGCCCTATGCAAAAAAAAAAATAAAAATCAAACCATTAACTATAGAATATGCAAACTTCGACCCAAAGAATCAAAAAAATTTTAGTCTGAACTAGGAAAAAAGTGAAGAAGAAACTACTCCAGTCTTGAAGGGTACAGCTGCCAGACTTCCCTTGCAGAAAAGGCCTCATTTGACTTAAGTGAGTTTAATACACTTGTTACTGAGCAAAACCAAAAATCCCATCCAGCAGAAGCACCGAGCTGCTGTTTTAGTAACAGACAAGCAACATCTAAGGCATGCTTAGGTTATTCTTCTCCAACTCCACCCTTATTCATTTACTATTCACAGAAAGGTGAGACCCACCACCAAGGGGAAAAAATAAGTTAATTCATAATATAAATCTGTGGCAGCAGATCTCCATCTATAGGTAGAAAGGTGAACACTGATATTTGCATGTTTTCACCTGGAATAACAATTGTTTTCTGGGATATTGAGTTACTTTCTCTGCTCTCAGAAGTGGCTCTTAAAATATTCTTTCCTACTTATTTTTCACCTTTAATAATTATCTCATACTACCCATAACAAAAAGCCATGCTTTTATTAGATTCTTAAGCACAGAACTCTTAATTCTTGATATCCTGGGGGTAACAACGTTAGACAAGGAATAATTTTTAGGGGATGATAAAGCCAGTTTGGCCAATCCCAAACTTTTCACCTTCCTCTGGATGTGCAACACCTGAGGGTCTCTCAAGATCACACCTGTAAGCATGAGATGAAAACCACAACTAAAAAAACACCCCCAAAAATGCTATCCTTCCACACTGCCTACGATGAAGACTCAGATAAATAACACCAATACAAACCACCCACTCCTGGCCCAAGGAAGCTGACAGAACTCAGCCATAGACGCACGGCCCTGAACAGAACTTGCTTTATAAGAGGTGTCAGCACACATTTCAGCAGCTGAAAAACGCACACACCGAATGAAGAAATTAATTTGTTGCAGCAATACCTGTTTACAACCCTGCTGTTTCCCNTGCGCGTGCGCGGGGCGGGAGCGCCTCAGGGAGGCTCCGCCATGGCTGCGGCCGCGATGGGAGCGCTGCCCTCAGCTCCGGGAGGAGGGAACGCTCCAGGGGGATCGCAGAGTCCCGTCCCGTGCCTAACGGGGCTCCGGGAGAGCTGGAGAGGGATTCTGGACAAGTGACAGGGGAAAGGGGGAATGGTTCCCACTGCTAGAGGGCAGGGTTGGANGCAGCTGAAAAACGCACACACCGAATGAAGAAATTAATTTGTTGCAGCAACACCTGTTTACAACCCTGCTGTTTCCCTAATCCTTGTCAGGAGGCGCCTTTATCCCTCACATCACCCTCCTACTCCCACACCTCGTTCTGCCCCTGCCTCCTCAGAGCCCCCAGGGCGGGCTGGCGCTGCGGGGCTCGCACTGGGACCGAGCTGCGAGCCCACCCGAGCTGTCCCCGGCCACCAACGGACCCTGCTGCCCCTCAGCCTGTTCTCCTTTAGCCTTTCAGCCCTCTCAGCACCGTCTCCCTCAGCCTTTC
>VXBB01016734.1:0-51179 GCA_013399915.1 Illadopsis cleaveri
ACTCCCTGGGTCACACTCTCGGCATAGCTCAGCTTCTCATCAACAAATTCCAGTGTCCCTGTTTGTCCCTCTCCCTTCCTTCACGTCCCCCAGCTGAAGCACCAAGCTCCCTCCAGCCCTGCACACCTTCCATAGTGGCACCTTCCTTGCCTGGATTTCACTCTCACACACTGACATGCCTAAAAGCAGGAGTGCTGTAAGGAAACACAGGAATATTGGGAATTATCCAGTGGGAATGGGATTCCTGGTGTCTTACATGTGCCAGGGAGACCCCTGATCCCCAGTGTCCCCACCTCACTGTCCTAGGCCACACAGCTTTTCCCTTCCAGGACCCCAAAGCTCTTCAGCAGCAAATCCTGGGAAAAAATTACTGGCTTTAGGTCACTGAGCTGAAATACTGACCCCAAACCAGCTCACTACTTCTTGTCACTGCTTGAAGGTGAGTGAGGAGCAACTGGAATATCCAGGACAAAAGCACAGGCAGGGCCCTGAATTCCCAGGTACAAAGAGGGGGGTGATGAAGGTCTCACTAACAAATGGACTGCCACGGTCAGCTTTGTTAAGGACATTGCTGTGGGAGGGTGATGAATTGGGAAGAATAGAAAACCCTATTATTTCTTTTAAAACTCATTGATGGGCTGCACAGTCCAGCCATCACCACTGCACAGTTACGCCAGGTTTTGGATGTGGGATTGATTATTCAAATGGAACAAGAAGGCTGCAGGCGCCAAGTCCGAAATCTACAAGCCAAGAAAACCACCCCAAAATATTAGTGCTTGTTTTTCAGGCTGAGGCTAAAGAAAGAAGTTATGCTTCCTTCTGTTCTGAAGAATCAATCATTCCCACTGTGACATGCTCCAGTGTAATAACCATAACAGTGCCTTCATTGTGAGGCACCCAAGAGGAAAAAGTGAATTACGATGGGAGGAAGATCCAGAAATCCTAATGCTAACAACTCTGTGAAAAGAAGGTAAATGCTCTTTTGTAAGCTTATTTACATTTTATGACTTGTTTAATCTGAAAATTAATAGCACCTTAAAATGTTATTTTGTTCCAGGAAATAAAATCCAGGTCTGGAAGAAAAGAATAGTTATGCAAGTGGGAAGGCAGAAAGTTTTACATTTTAAATGCTGGTACAAGCCATGAGGTGTAAGTAGGAAGTTCCTTCAGGCCCATAACCACACTACAGATTGCTTTCTGTCACACTAACTTTCAGAAAGGACACTGCCACTCCTATGTAGGTTAGAATGCAATTTTCCTCTCTTTCACAAAGACCAAGGGAGATCTTCTGTCAAAAGATCTCCTGTCTTGCAATGCCACCAATCTATCACACAAAAATGACCACAATGCAGCACACTGAGACCCAAACCAAGCAAACTTTTCTCTTAGAACTCTTAGGGGGTTTTTAGCATTTCAACACTGCAAAAAATGTGAATGTTATCAGAATTAAGCATTTAGAATTAAATCTGCAAAAAATATTAAAATTCTCCTAAGACTTTCTTGAATGAATCATTAGTTTTGCTGAAGGACAGAAACCAAGCATTTGTGGCTGCACATCTTTCCTAAATAAAGCATTATCAGCAGAGGTATTAATGGTAAATACCATTAGTATTCTGAAAAGGTCATGAATAGAGATTGTTCTGCAACAACAGAAGCATTTCCCTACTCAGGCACTTGGAGATAAGCTTATAAAGATTCTGAAAAGATAAGCTCATCTTGATAAAACCTGATGAAAATTCACATCTTTAATTCATCAGGTCGAACAGTTGTGCTGATTAGGAGTTTCTTGCAGACATTTTTGAGATGATTTCATTTCAGAGAAATTGCCATGTCTAGTGAATGGAAGGAACCATAAGAACTCACAGCACTTGAAGGCAAAAATAAGGTCAGTACACAACTACATCTTAAGTTTGGGGAATCTTACTAGAATTTTTCAGCAATTTGTTCTGTTGGTGTTTTTTGTTTGTTTGTTTGTTTTAAAATCTGGATTTGCATAGAAAAGAGCTATTTTAATCTTAGCAGAAAGCTGACTTCCTGTCCCAAGTAGCCCCAGCAAGGCCATTAAACCAGAGCATGCAAAAGTAGCCACTTACCAGCTCCTGGACTGTTCTAACAGAGATAGCACTTTGCTACTTGTCCCTGGTTTTTTTGTTTGTTTGTTTGTTTCTGGCCCTCTGCTTTTGAATGTTCTTTACTTCCCAGATTTCTTGCCATGTGTTTTTGGACAATCAGTGTAGTCAGTCACCCTCCTTGCTCTCCCCAGTGCCCCTGTGTAGGATCCAGGCTTCCCAGAAGCCAAGCATGTTCAGGAAGAGCAGCAGAGATCCTTTATTTGTATTTCTAATGTGCCAGTGTGTGGTTACCACTAATTTTTAGTTAAATCCAGAAACTGATTAAACCCAGGAAACTGGGAGTTGCTGGTATTGGGGAAAACATCAAGTGCCTTCTAAGAGGTAGAAATTGTAATTTGTTCCCACAGCTTCTTAGTATTTTCTGATATTAAAGATGAAAGCCATTTTGCATTTTCCAGAGGCAAACATGGAATCTGAAGATGTAGATAAGAGGTAGATGAGCCACTGCAACTCAGGTCTAGTTTAGTGCAGCCAAGAAAATGAAAAAAGTTCAAAAAATTAGTAGATCTGAAATAAAAAGATTTGAATTTGTCCTAAAAATGGGTAAGAAATCTAAGAGGTCACCAATGGAAGAACTTCCAAAACACTGACTGTCAGGGATGACACCAGGTGTGGTTCTCCACACACAGCATGGGAAATACAGCAATCCTTGATATTTAGTCCCAAGCACATGAGAAAAAGTACAAATCTGACCAGCTCCTGGGGCTCTTGCACTAATTCCAAAGTCTCTGCAGCTGCAGGGTTTCCTTTGACACACACTGAAGTGACACCAAGACTGCAGACACACAGCATAAAAACATCTACTACCTTATTAACTGAAAGAAGTGGGGGGTTTGGTTCTTTTTTTTTTTTAATTACTTAGTTCCTGCTGTCTTTTGTCTGGGAACCATACATTACTTTTGTGGTAGGAAGAGTAATAAGCTGCTTTGACATCCATCATAAGTGAATCACTGAATTGAATGGCTGACTTGCTACCTGGCAGTAAAGACAAGGAAGATTTTAAAGGACAAAGTAGATGCAGTGACTGCTGACTATCCTCCTTTTCTGTTCTTTCTACTAAATCACAATCACCTCCTACATGATTGCTTATGTGTCAAAAAATCCCCTTAAAATAACTGTGAAAAATTGAAAAATAGCCTATTAATGGCCAGACTGGGATGAAGCAAAGGTAGAAGAAAGCAGTGAAAATTAAATTGGTTAAAGTACATAAATTTTATCCAGTTGCAGGACTACTTATGATAGCTCCTGCCTTAAGGTTTGCATGTGGATAAAAAAACCATACACATAAACCTTGCAGATAATTAGGGCAATATTCTAGGGTGAAGCACTCCTTCCCCCTCCCTCATCCATGTATTTAATGCCAGCTTATGAAGGCTGTTGGGGATTCAACTAATGAATAGGGCTGTCAGAGAGCATGGGAGGCAAGAGAGCACATGCAGCACAAGGAATCCAAATTCCCTTTGAAGAGACCCAAGGTGCAGGTTGGAAGCAGTGTGAGCTGGTTCCTCATGGAGGCAAAAATCTGTGGATATACACAGGAATAGAGACCCATGGCAATTTGAGAGAAGCTCCCTTAGACATCTGATAGTCCAGCATCCTACAAATGCTATATTTGATAACTTTGCTGACTGTTTTAAGTGTATAATTTATTTTTTTTTGCTGTTCTTTAGGAGCAGAAATTACTAATTTTTAGTAATTTAAATTACTTAGAAACAGTAAAAGTTTCTTAATGCAGTGCCACCATGAAAGCTCATTTTAAACAACCCCACTGATTTCAGTAGGTGCACGAAGATTTGTTTGCAGTAATCCCTTATTACACAATTCATGGTGTTTAAATGTCATTTTTTCCTAGCACTTGAAGGAAATACTAAAACCAGACAATCTTCTTTTGTCCTGCTCTAACCATGAATATAATTGTGTCAACCTCCAAGACCTGCCAAAACAAGCCAGTCAGAGCTGTGACAGGAATGAACTTGACCTGCTGTCATGGCAGAGGTGATAGTTTGCTGCTGGTGGAGAGGTTCCTGAGGAATGCACCACTTCACCTGCCCCAGGATGAAGGAGAAAGACACCCATGTTTCATATTACATGACCCATAGATTGATTATGTGATGTAATCACTGCTTCTCCCACAGCTTTCCATGGCTTGTGCATTACCTGTACCCACTTCTGCTGTTTCACAGCTGTAATGATGCACCATGATGGAATATCCCTGGAGATCAGATCCTCCTTCCAGTGACCCACATGGCCCCCAGAATGCTCACCTTGTTGAGGACATCTCGCTGACACCCCAGGTAGAGATGAGGCAGGATTCTAGTTGGGCCAGTGTTGGAAACAGGTAGGCAGGGTTGAGAAATGCAGGTAGGGATGAGCGTGGATTTTCCTTCACAGAGACCAGGGAAAGAGCTGGAGAACTCAGCAAATCCACCTGTGAGAGGAAGAGCAGGTATTTAATCTACAAGTGTGGTGGTGCCTGTGGCAGTTCTGGGAGAGCAGCATTTAGCATGGGAGATGGGGAGGCATGAGGGGCAGCAGGAAAGCCTTGCTAGAGAAGCTGTACATGTGGCTTTTCCTTAGGTCAGCTTTGTGGTTCTCCAGACAAAATGGGAAACACCATAATCCTTGGTTTTTTGCTCCCTAGAATAAGAGAAGAAATACAAATCTTTCTGTGGAACCATACATCAGCAGCCAAGACCTGGCTATGTATTCCTACTCTGCCTGGAACATTTCTTTCTTTCCCTCCACTTCTGAGAAGTTTTTGATGCTTCTTCCCCTTCTTAATATGTGGAAATGATTCCTCAGAAAAACAGGCACAGCACCCACCACACCAAGAGCAGGCACACCTTTTAGTCTCCACTCCAGCAAGATGCTTTCTAGACACTTCCTTCTCCAATATCAGGTTTATACTCAGAGCTCATTAAGAAAAAGTCACGTTTACTCCATTTGGTAAAAGCATTAATATGCATTTAGTAATGCTTGCTTTCAAAATCCTTCATCACTAATTAAATCCTACAGTGGTAATTAAAATCCTGCAGTACTGTTTTGTGTGCTGCTCCACAAATACTGTATTTCATCCAAGACACTGGAAGAAGTTTCATCTTTCAAAACCACACCAAGCCAAGGCTTCTCCATCTCGAGTGGGGGAGGTGAAGCAGAGGGAAAACTTGCAAAGCACAGTGAAAATCCCCAGCTCTTTCCTCCCAGATGAGCAGAGTTTTAACTGAAAGAAGAGTAATTATAACCTGTTCAGAACAGAGACCTTTTTATCACCAAGAAATTGAAGCACTGACGTGCTGAATCTGCCAAATGCTATGTTCACTATGATTACAGTTTGAAGATGTGAATTAAAATTACTCAGGAATAAGCTAATGTACTGTTTTGCCAGGGCTTGCATTACCATTGCCTGAATTATGCCTATTCTTTAGATTTTATAGTCTGTATCATTAGTAAATGTAGAAACACCAAGGCAATAATCTGTAACAACCCATTTTATCTAATAAAAAAAAAGCCAGCAAGCAGATTCTAGAGCAAACCTTTTATGAAGAGCAGTCCCTGCTTAGTCTCCTGAATAAATAAATAAACAAACAAAATAAATAACTTGACTATTTTGTTAGATAACCTAAGGCACTGCCTTAGCCCATCAGGAGCACAGATCCTGCTTGCTCCATCTAATGAGAGGAAGAGTTTGCAAAACACAATTCTCTCACATACTAGCTAAATTTTCTTCTGTATGTCCTAATGTTTTCCTTTCTGTTACAGGAAGCATTCCTTGAATTTATAGGCAGTATATACCTCTGAGATTGAATTTAAGCAGTTATTTGAGAGGGTGGTGAAGAAGAGGAAATCAAATATTTGCCTTGGTTTCATTTGCTTATGCTTTATTTGCTGGGAGCATTGTTGGCTGCTTTGTGGATCCTCTCACTGACACGGCTGGAAATAGAGAAGTCCTTACAAAGAAGCTGCACAAGTAAGGATTTTACATCTGTGCTATCTTTACAAAAGACTTTGTGGGAAAAGTTAAGCAAAAAATGTTTCTTCCCAGCTACCAAGGGATTGGTCTCATTTCTATGTGAAACCTGTGACAAGAAATTAAGCAGGAAGCTAATGTGCAAAACACCTGAGATTTTGGGGAGATGGAACCCATGCTCTGTCATCATAAGTAGAAGGAGCACTCTTTTATTTCATTTTTATTCCAGGACTCTATCAAGACCAATTGAAATCATTCAAGATTAGATGCTTCAATACTTCCTCTAAGGCATTCATCCTTTCAGAGTCATGTTTCTTCTTTCCTACTCATGCTTTCCTAGTAACATGTTGCTTCAGTACCTTTACAACATGAATTACTCTCACAAAACTCTCAAATCTCTAAAGTCTGACATTATACTGCCTGCCTTTACATGTGCACCAAGTGAACCCTCCTTTCCTCTGAGTATATTTTAACCTGGTGTTAGTATCTGTACTGAATTGATTTGAGAAAGCACAAAGCCAGTGATTTGTTTCAAATATTGATGTCTTCCCTGCCATCCTCTATGACCAGGTTTTCAAAAGGTTAGTAACCTTTCAATTAATCTGGCTTTGATTTATGGCACTTCCCCGTATGAAAAACCCATTCTAGATCAGTGCATGGAAAAATTGCTTTAAAAGCCCAAAAGCAAGCAAATCCCAAGCCAAGAAAACACACTCACAAATGCATCCTGCTTAAGTACCAATTCCTTTAAGTGCCACAAACTATCAGGGGTCTGAACAACAGCATTCACATGTACCATCACTGAGCTCTCATGGCATTATGAGACTCATTTCTGTTCAAAAGAACTGTACTCATCACTATTTGCTTGCACTAACTTACAAAATATGCATATTTTTGAAAACAGAGAAATGTAGTAAAAAAAACCCCCTCAGCACCTAAAGATGTATAGAGAAAAGGGATTTATTTCAAATGTCTGTTTTCTAACACAGATGGTGGCTCCCCAGAGTCCCCACAGCTGAACTCTATGACCAGCCTACATGAGGAGCCTCTTATGAGGAAACTGTTTTAAGCACTCAGACCACCTGTAGATATCTGCTGGAAATGAAGCAGTTTTCAAAAAATAAACCTTAAACACTTGGAAAATTGATTTAGTCTATAGGTAGGAATGCAGAAGAGAAAATTGAGCCTTAAAACGAAAAATGGGACAGGTTTTGTTTCAAATTCCATAATTTGGGGATGACCTTTGCAAGAAGACTTTTTTTTTTTCTTTAAATCTCGTTACCTGCCTCAGTTGGAACAAGGCCATTGTCAGCACTGTGCAGTTTGTTTTAATTAGAGAAAATACACTTTTCTTCTGGAGCTAGTTTCTAAATAACACCCTTTCTCCCACCACTGCTCCAGCCTCATGTGAATCATAAATCAATTGCAAGAGCATGTTGAAACGGTGGGGAGGAGGAAGGCAAAAATCCACAGGTCATTAACAGAGCTACTGGGTTAATAGAGTTTCACTGAATTCTTTGATCAATGTCACTGGGCCTAGGAAATAGATGACTGGCAAATAACTCCAAAATATTCTCTCCTCAATAGCTCTGAACCACACAGGTTTTCTGTATTCTTAGTGGTAAGCTGAGCTGAAACAGCTCTCTTAACATTCAACAGGATGTCTCTACAAAACCATGTCAAGGTGCCAAAAGCTCTCTGGTTTTGCAGCCCTTGTGTGTGGCAGACAACCCAACACCTCCCAGGCCTTACAGCAAAGTGTTTCTTGCTTACAAGCCTCCACATCCATTAGCAGAAATCTGGCAAGATCCAGTAAACTACTTGATTGCCCTGTTGCTATGGTTCTGCAAAGTGGTGACTACAGACTTCCCTTTGATCAAAGCTCCCCAAACTACAGCTGGGATCATAAAGGTAGGATCTCTAAGGGACTCTTCCTATCAGAAGTGTCAGCTCCCTTCTCTGCCAGCTCAGGAAACGAAACAGGGCCAAACCCGGAGCGGATTAAAAAAAGTTCCAGCAAAATTCTGCGGTTGAAGTTATTCCTCCTTATAGATTCACTGCATAAGTCCTTATGTAAACAGAACTCCCAATTAACTCTGCTAGAAACAGGAAGAGGCAGGGAAAGAATATGGGATCAGGAGGCAACAAACGATAGAGAAATATTGTTGATTTGGGAAGAGCTTCCTTTCACTGAGGGAATGGAATCCATCCAGATCCTTCTGACTACTTAGTTTAACTACCACTAAACACAAATCATAAATTAATCCAGAGGAATGACTCCTGAGGAGCACAAGCAGTTACAGCAGCTCATTTCTCTGTGCTGTGTGGAAACAGAGCAGGAGCATTCCAGTGCTGCCAGCTGCCCTGCTGCAATCAGGGACACAGCTCTGCAAATCACTTTGCAGGTTTGCAAATGAAAAATCAGCTAAGCCCGAAGGTCTTGATTTGAACACTTAGTTCACACACACAGTTGTGAAGTGCAGATAATTTTTCATTGTTTTTATCCAATATTTAATAAAACCTTTCCAGTTAAATGACACCATAACAGGACAGGTGGATGGTTCTTACATTCATTCCATGTCACACTGGTTTCTCTTCTTCCTCCTGGTCTTTATATTTCCTTCAATGGGATGTCAAATCATTCAAAGATGTGACCATAATTAGACAAGACAAATTGACAGGGAACATACTGATTACTAATTTGGCCCAGGGAAGAGCAAAAAGGTTAAATAGAAGCATCAATTATTAAAAAATCAGTTTTCAAAATGCAAGCATTGTTACAGACCACAGATGCTCCCTCATACATCCATCCTATCTCTCAACTTACATATACTTCTAACATACAGGAAAAAAATTCAATCAGGAGGCAATCCTAATCTCTATAGTTGCTCATAACATTACTGTTGAAACAGCCAATTCTGTAGTTCCTTTTCATCCTCAAGTGTTTGCAGAGATGTGCACCAGAATTTTTATCCTTAATCATCCAGAGAGAGCTGCTCTTGCTCATCAGGCATGTGCATACTGACAAAGCACATAAAGGAACAGAGATCTGACTGTGCTTCAGAGATAAGGTGGGTTAAGTTTGGGTGTGAAACTGAAGAGCAACAGCTGAGGTGCAACTCTGAGTTTTCTCACAGCTCTGCAAGGAAAGGGAAAGATGAAAATAGGGGACCTTACCATTAGGTGTGACTTGTTTTTTCTGTGTAGCTGCCCAAGTACAGAGACAACTCTGACAAAGGTGAGAGCTCCATGCATACACAGATCCTAGCAGTTAAAAGTGTAGAAACAAGCTGACAGTGCATTTGTGTCATGAGGATTTTGTACTATTTCTTTGTAAATGCAGCCATGAAATCTAACTTGGAATGAAAGAAAGGTGAGAAAGTAGGTGTTCACATCACTCCACATGTTTGCAGTGAGCCTGGCCAGCTACACCTTGATGGAGAACCCCAGCAATTGCTTCTGAGCCCCAGAGCCTGGCAGTGAGGCCTAGGCACAGGGGAGAGGAGATTCAGCTGGAGAGGAGGTGGTACCCAGGATGAAAGTCTCTGGCACCTTCTCCAACTAATAGAGATCAACCCCAAAGACCAGAGGAGCAGCTTTCCATTTTCAGGCTACATAAACATGTTCTTCATGCAGGTAACTGAGGGGCTGCAGAACCAAGGAATCCCACCTGCCACCAGTGCCCAGCTCACAGCAGATCCTTGCAAACTTCCAGCCTGGGCTCCCTGAGCTGCTTGGTCACACCAGCAAATCCACTCCCAGCTCAGTTTTTCAGGGAGACACACTAATTTCAGGCTCTGCACTGTACCAGTGCTCATTTCATACAGCTCACAAGAACTTCCATTATTTTTTTCATTTAATTACTCCTTTTGTCAAGCCTTATTGAAGCTGACCAACAAGCTTTTGAAACATCTTTTGTGGGTGACAGCAGAGACACAGACAACATGGCAACTCCTAAGAGCTTGGCTTCCCTAAAACTCCAGGCTGAGAAAAGCCTAGAAAGTGTTTAATACAACACCCCTGCAGCTCCAGCTGGCCCTGCAGCTCCACGTGCCTCACCCAGGAGGCACAGAAAGATCCTGTGCTCCTGATGGAGATGTGAGAGACAGTGGATGTGTCCTTTTTTGACATGGAATCTGCTGGAAAAGACCACAGACAAGGCACACTGGTGACAGAGCAAACTTTGGCATTTTTCTGAAGTGCCATTCAAATCTGATACTGCTCCTTTCCCCTCTGCTTTGGATTCTGACTGTTCTGAAAAAGCCAAAGGGAGAAATTGGTTTTCTTCAATGAATTCTTGAAAACAGACTAGAAGCTGCTTCCTTCCTTTTCCCACAAGACCTAATTGTCTGCCAGTACATCAGTGTTAATTCAGCATCAAAAGCCATTATTTTAAGGCAGGGAGTGCAAAAGGTCTGAGACCCAAGTGATGAGTCAGAAAACCAAAGACTACATACATGTACTAGGCCAGCATTGCAAAAAGGAGACTTTGAAGCTTATAGATTTAACAGACAATTTCACCTTTATTAAATCCAGAATTTGCTTCTTCATTAAGGGCACTAATCATTCATAATTTTATATAAACACATACTAAGAAATATAATATTGCTATCCCTTTTTAAAAAGGAATATTGCTATCCTTTTTTTTTCTTTCCCTTTTTCATTTAATTTTCCCTTTTAAAGGAAATAAAGAATAAAAAGAGCAGGAAAATTTGCAACTACCTCTAAAACATAATATTTAGGCCCTATCATTCTAAGTAAGCCTCACCAAATGCTTGTATTCACCAAAGGTATGCAGTGGAGTAACTCATATTTAGCTTTTGGGGCTTTGTTCTCCTCTTCTAAATAGCAATTTAGAATTTGTTACTGTAAATACTGATTAGTGCCAGGCCAGTAAGGTAACATTACCAAAAACTAGGCTAAAAAAATAAATCAAACAGCACTACAGCAAAGACAAAATATACAAGCCTCGAAGTTTTAGGTTTGCTTTCCCTCAGAGGCTCTTGGTGCTGTTTCCCAGTCACGTTCCCGTCGAACATTAACGTGTTTATCTAAAAGCTGCAGTATAGATTTTTTTTTTTCCCCTTGCCGTAAGGAAGGAAAGCTGTAAACTTTCTGACTCACAAGTTTTATGAATCTGCAATGTTTCCACTCTGTTTAAACGAGCTGCAGACCTCCACAGGCCATTACAATTCCCGCATTCCAGCTCCGCTCCGCAGGGACCCGTGCCATTTTCCATTACATAAGCTCAGGCTGGAGAGCCCTGTCGAGAGAGGGCTCCCATCCCATTCCTGTCCCCCCCCTCCTCAGCCATGGGGAGTCCTTCCACAGCATCCAAAGTTTCCCAGTTTGGGAAAGCCAGGGGTGGTTTTTAGGGAAGTGGCCCCGTTATTCCAGGTGTTTTACAAGCACAGTAGCAAGGGAAGTTCTTTGCCCTGGAGGGTTCCTGCCTGTGGTAAGACAAGGTTAATAGGCAGGTTAAGCAAACAAGGAAGGGGAGATGTGTGAGAATGGGGTCAAGCTTCCCATCCCACCCAAGTGCCATATTCCAAGTACAAGAACAGAGTGGACACCCACACTTGCCCTTTTTGCCTTTAAGGGGAAAAAAAAAACAAACCAAAAAACCTTCACCATCATTTCAATCAATTAAATTTCACAAGCATCCAGAGGTATCCAAAACAAAAGCAAACTTAACAAGTTATTCTTGGGTTTGAGAAATGTTATGTGAGCTCTACTCTAGTCAAACCTTGCTCTCTCTCAAAAGACAGCAAGTGGATGCACATATGAAAGTAATAAACTCTACTCCCATTCTTCAAGTGCTTAAAACAATTATGGCACTAAATGAACACTGAAAATTGCATTTTAAGTACAGAGGGCAGGAGGATATTCACAGAGGCCTGGCTGTAGCCAAGGGTACTAGCTTTTCTAAGCTCTCTTAAACATTGATGGAGAGGGAGACTTTTCAAGGGAGTGATTCAGAGCTAAGCTCCTCTCTCACTCTCATCTCCTCCCCACCAACACTGGCTGTACTCCATGGGTTATGGGACCACTTGGGGAATACTGTATTCCCTCAGCAACACTTTTACCTCTCTCAGTAGAGGCTTCCTTCTAATGGAATGAACTGGTCAGAATATCAGGAAAGCTGGCATCATTGTGCAGCAATCTCTCCTCCTCCAAACGCTGGCAGGGTATTTAACAGCTCATTTTCACTATATTTATTTCAATTTGCTGATACTCTGATTATTTTAATTGATGACACCATCATTTTAAGGTGTGCTGGGGTACTCTGCAAAGACCTCTATGTAGGAAACACTCAGAACATCCACAACTGAAAGTTATAAAGCTCCAAATCCAAATGTTCAAAGGTGTCAGGATGTTTGCCAGGACTTTATCAAATCTTGTATCTTCTTTCAGACTACACTGAACCACATGGCAGCCCCTTACCTGACATAGGGGACTGCAGAAACTGGGAATAAAGCCCTGTCTCACAGCCCTAGTCCCTTCAGCACATGGAAATGACCAGCTCTACCTACAAGAGAATATTCTTCAGATTTCCTGGTCCCCTGCCACAAGGAATGATTCTTCAGGAGATAAAGCAGGGAGAAAGCACTGGGCTTTTCTTATCCAGCTTTTCTCTAGGCAAGTAAGACAACACAATGGTGAATGTAACCCAGACACACTTCAGTATTTTTACACTAAATATTTCTTTAAATGGGCTTCCAATTTCAAATATTTCTAAAATAAATGGCAGGATAAAGAAGGCTGAAGAAGAGTTCCTGACTTGCTTCCTTCTCCTCAGATCCTCCGTGCAAGTCTTCCACTTGGTACACACACCTTGCCAGGTGAGGGACAGGTCAGGGGGCAACCAGGAATTGGGAAGTTTCAGCAATAACACACCTTTTGTCACACTCCCTGGGTAATCACTCACTGCTTTGTTTCCAGGACCTTTGTCCAATCTCACTGAACCCATTCTGCCTAGGATGCCCTTCAGTGTCCATAGTGTATGACCCCAACATTTGTCACTGAATAAAAACCCAATAATTTATTTATTTATTTCTTCTTATTACTCCTTTGTGCTCTGCAGGGGTTTGTCACAGAGTTCTAGTGAAGGGAGAGTCCACCATCACATTACTACTGATATTTTTCATAGCCAAAAGGGAAGCAAGAGATTTAGAAGGCAATTCCCTACCAACCATTGTTTTGAGAGGGAGGCATACAATGTTCCAGTGTTAGGCTATCACAATTTTTAATGACAGTTTGTCTATACAGAAGGGTTTTGTTTTGGTTTTTGGGTTTTATTTTAGTTTTTTTCCTGTTTTTCAGAAAGCCTTCCATTCAGATAAAGTATTCTGGAGGGAAAAAAAAAAGTTTTAAAAAATCAACACAAAATAAAAAGCTGTGCTTCACCTTCTTCACAGGAAACATTTGAAAGGTAGCTGTCATGAAGACATCTGTGCTTGCATGGGCAGAACTAAGTCAGATGAAAAGCAGGGGAGAGCAAGTATTTAGGGAAAGTAGAATGTGAATGCTTCCATTCACATAGTGGAATAGAATTTAATCAAGACTCTTGATGTTTACTGCATTAATAATGATCATTCAAGCAAAAATCACTAGTCTCTCCTGTTTCTGCAGAGCAAGCATGAACATCATAACACTATTAACTAGGAAAAGGACTCCATTGCAAGTAAATCCAATTCTCAACATATGAGAAGGAACCAAGTGACATCCCTGTGTTTAAATGTTACTTATTCAGAGGAGTAGATGCCATGATGGGAATAGAATTAAGCCCTTGGTGTCCACATTTCAGTATTTTGTGCGCTATTAAAAATTAAGAACCAAACGGAATATTTAATTCCTGAAAACATTCCTCACCAGATTATAAATATTTTTGTGAAGTTATATCAAGATCTTAAACTAATTGGTAAGGGTTCCTTTGAGGTCTTTACAATAGTTACTTCAAGGAAAAAAACCTCCAGGGCAGAGCACACCTTTATGCACAACCTAAATAAAAAAACACCTCACCGAGTGCTCAGTAATGGGGGGTTTCAACAAGAACAGAGGCAGGAATTTCAGATATTCATTAATTGCTCCTTATTCTATCCCAACAAAAAAATATTTTCCTACCCTGAAATGTTTATTTAAGGTCACTATTTTAAATAAACCAGATTTAGTGGCATAGGGAAAACTCAGGTCCAAAGGTTTTTCTTTTTACACAGTACACTGACCTCTGCCCTCATTATGGGCCATAAACATTTATGAGAGTTCATCATCAGTTTGCTGAGACAACATATTTTATCTAGTTTCCTACAGCCACATATCAATAAACTCCAAGGAGCTTTCTGTAAGACTGAATCTACCCAATTCTCCTTCACTCCACATCCTAAAAGGTTTCTTATGTGTGCATTGAGTAGCTAGATTTTTAACAGATGTAAAAAAATAAGCACATGAAAGAAGCACTTAACTGTAATAGATCAGTAGTAAATAATTTCCTTACATTTCCCTTTTTTTCTTATCCTCCTCTTCCACTGGTTTTAAAGCCATCAGTTGTTTCTGCATCCATAAATATCCCCATCCTGGCTATGTAAACAAATACAAGAGGAAATTCTCAAACCTGATCTTTGCCATTTGCTAAAATAAAAGTCCTGATTTTTATAAGGAGGATTTTGACACATTAGATTCCCCAACTAACCCTTACCAGCTGTGTGTGGCTAACTTCACCTCAGCTCATGTGCACTACCATCTTGCTTGTGGTCTAGGTAACATCTTCATCTTGAACAGACAACAACCACATACTGGAAATGAAAAGAACAAAACCATTTCTCCCAGCATCATTATGATACATGCAACTGCTGATTGCCCAGATGATGCACTGGGGAGCTGGGAACACTCCTTTCCTGGTCCTGTCCATTCCTCTGAGAGCCACAGACAAGTCTGAGAGTGGAGATTGTGAGCAGATGAGACAGAAGATCAAAGCCATGTCTCACACAAGTGAGGAACAGCGTAGAGGAAGGGAAGTTCATGACACTTTCCTGTGCTTGGCCCCTCCCCAACACCTCCCTGCCATGAGGTCTGACTCTCAGTGGTAAGAGAGCTGTTTCTGTCATGGAAATTAAGTTGAGGATAGTCTGATTCCTGCCTAGAGCTGTAATCTGCTTCAGATTATTAAAAAAACCCTCAGGACAGCAGAGCAGACTTGGGAACTCGAATAATAAAAGGATTTCTGAGGAGATACAAATTGTTTCTAGCTTATTTTTCAAATAACTATTTTCAGTTTAAGGGAGTATTAACCACTTATTTCAGCACTTTTGCATTGAGCATTTCCTGTGCCTACACACCACACAATTCTTGGTGGCTCATATGTAAGAAGAGTTACTTAATCTCATACTGTAGTCCACCACCCACAGGTGTAATTCTCACCTAGACAGCAAAGAAAACAAAATCACCAACCTTAGCCAAGGGAAAACCCACTTGGTTTACTGTAAGTAAAGCTCACATGAGCACCAAATTCATGTCCAAGTGCAGAAAATATTCACTTTCTCTGTAATCACTTTGAAAACAAGTTGAGGAAAGTCCTCTCAGTACCACAACCTCTCACTGTCACCTGAAGTCACTACAAACTGTAGGGAAACCTTGTTGCTAAAAGGAAGCATCTCTCTGGAGTGATTTCCTTTCTCTCCCCATTATTCAGTCCCTGTGTTTCAGCAGCTCTCAGACACCAGGTGTACACTTCATTAGATCACTGATCCAGTCACTGCAATGGATTTCCTGTTTAGATTCATCGTTCCCTCTTCTTTCAGCCTTGGATCTGCTCCACTCCTCTCCTTGCTGCTTCTTGTGAACACTGTATACTGCTCCATGACATAAATAATGACACAAGCACATGCTGAGACCAGCAAATCCTGTATTATAAGGAATTGAATTTCTATAGGTGCTTTGACCTGGTATTTAAAATTTAAAAAAAACACCAAACAACAAAAAAAGGAGGGTGAAGGAAAAGACCTAAATAAAGTGCTACCACTTAAGGAGCTGAAGTTTCAAATGTCACACAAAGTAATCTCTGTAACTCTGGGAGATCATTTCCTTTGTTCTTATTTTAGTAATTACCAATTCAGTAAGGAAGAGGTTTTCTTCCTACCACGTACAATACTTAAAAAACAGGGAAGCCCATTTCTTTTACTAATTTTTGACCCTAAAGTAGAAGACATATGCATCTAAAAAATTTCAGCATTACTCCATTTCCATTTACATAGAGTAATGGTATAATATATCACCTGTAAAATGCAATTTCTAAGCACTGCATGTATTATGAGTGTCACTATATGCAAAAAGAATTACAGAAAAGTCTCTGCTGTAACTGAAGTTTATACCAGCACTTGCAAAACTGTACAGGCCTGCTATACCAGCAGCATTTTCTTTCTTCTACTTATTCAAGTGTTTCAGAGGTTTCTTTTGGTACATGTCACATGAAAGGAGTTTCTTTTGTTACATCTTACCTGAAAGCAGATACACAGAGCTGAAATTCTTCTCCAGTTTGCCCAGGAGCACAGTAAGAAAGCAGTCAGATGAGAGCAAGGTCACATCTTTAGAGCTTTGGTCATACACCACCACTTCCTGCTTGCCATCAATTTCCATCTGAAACACAAGGCACTCAGAGTAAACCAGGAAGGAGGATGATGATTAAAACCACCACATTATCACCTCCATCAGGATTCCCACATATTTCCCACATATTTATATAAGCAGTTCAGATACATAGATTTCTTATGCACCTGTTCACTAAGCAGTTTTTATTTTATACTTCATAAGCTTCTCAGATTTAACTCCCTAGAGAGTTTGTAAATTGATTATTTGCTGCAAGTTGAAGCCCACGCCACAAATTTCTATTATTTGGTAATTTTCTGTCACTTGTGAATTGCTCTACCTTCAGCTAGGCTGGTGGATTTGTGTAAAAGCTGAGCCTTCTACAAAGTGGCTCTGCCTCACTTTCTGCTTCTGGGGGTTTTGGACATAAGCAGTAAACAGTCCTTAAACTGCCTCTAAGCCACACACATTTTGGTTACCTGCACAACTTTATATATAAAATACATTTTAGATAATAAATAGCTTCATTTTTTACATGTTAAAGCAAGAACATAGTAGATTATCTCTGTACCCAAAACATGTGAAACAAGTATCAATGGATAAAAAAACCCCAATACCCCCTCCACACACACACACAGAGAGATACTCATTAATTTTAAACAGCATAGCTATTTTCTTTTCACTGATAACACTGGAGAAAATCACACCCCTCCTCCCAAATAAACAAACCACAAAAAAACCTCCAAAATTCATCAAACTGCCCCCACGAAAAGCCCTTTAAACTGACTGACAAGAGAGGCAATTTCTTTGCAATCCAGATGAACCCTTGCTAAGCAAGCCCCACCACCACAGTCCCCCAAGAATCCTTCCAAGTTTAGGAGAGAATGTTTCCTGCCTTAATTACATACATTTTAGAGGCTGTGCTTTGCAAGACACACAAGAACCCTGAGAACATTCTTTCTGAGTAATTTCTAAATCCCTACCCTTAACTCTGTCACTGATTTTACAAAGAGTCCCAATGACAAACTCAGAAGTAACCAATACTCTCTTCGATCAGGTAACATCTCAGTTAAACTCAGTCCTTTAATCTTGTTGGGTTTTGGTTGTTTTTTTCTTTTATTTAATGATATACCTAAATAAAAATTATTACAAGTTGCTTTCCAGCCACTCCTTTAAACAAACACAAGGAATAAGAGGAAAATGACCCCTACCTTGTGTTTTGCTGAATGCTGAATGAGCTCTGTGATCAAAACTTTGTCCTGCTGCAGCCGGCGCTTCATGAGCTTGGAGCAGTTGATGTTGATGGCATCCAGGATGTGGGAGGTGTTGTATTCCACAAAGGGACGACTGTCAATCAGCAGCAGCTTCTCTGTCCCACTCTCCAGCAAAGCCACCAACTTCTCAGCGACCATGATTTGGGTCCTGATCATCTCATCAGCCATGACAACAACGAGGCCTCTTTCCCCACCTCCCTCTCTAATTTGCTGCGATGATGTAATGGCTGTGTACTCAAAGGCTTAGCCACACCATTGTACTAGAAGTGTATGAGGTCATGCTGGTAGTGACTGGCAAAAGAAAAGTTAATTCCATTTTCAGAAAGAGCTCTTGGACTGAATGTCTCCTCCTGCTTCCAGTTGATGTACAAAGGGTTGGCTCCACAAAGCAGCCCCTCACGTCTGATTCATGGGGAGATGACTATGGAGTGGCCATTTCACAATTCACACAAAAGATGCTTTCTGGCTGCTGCTGCATTACATCATTCTTTACCTTTGCTCCCACCCATCAGCTTTACACCAGACTGAGTGCCTGTAAGAAGGGGAAGATGAAAAAAACCAAAAAACACAAACCAGATGAGGCCATGAAACTTTGCAGAACAAAACATTCAGCTCTGAGTCTTAGCTGTACAGTGGGCCACACCATGTAATAAACACATTCCTGAGGAGTTCTCCTCTCTGCTGGCTGTGCCAAACACCTAGAGAGAGCATTGGCAACTACAGGCTCTGAATCCATTCCAACGATCTTGCCTGGACAATTATCTTGTATTTCAGGCAACATACCCTGCCTTAATTGCAGACTTTTGTTGCCACTAGCTCTGCCTCTTCACAAGACTTTGTTAGAACATAATTAAGAGATACTGCCCTAAATCATGGTATTCCTTTCAATAGCAAAACTATTTAAGTGCATTTCAGCACTGCACCACTTAGTAAGACGTAAAATTTGTTTTTAAAACTCTTCAACATTTTAAACATTAAACATTTTTAAAGTTTAATGACTTGGAAAATATTTCACAAAACAGCACTGCAAGTCGGGGAACTGAAACTACACCAAAGAAAGGAACGAACTTACATCCATCTCTCTGAAGGAAATGCTTGAATAGAAACCAGGACAAACTGCCACATCAGGACACAAGCATTTTATTTGAATTAATCACCAGAGATGGATGAGGTCTCACACTACTGGAAGGTAAAGCAGCGAGCACTCTTCTGCTCTTCCTGGAGCTGGTTGATGCTTATGTGAGGTGTGTAACTCCCAGCACTCATGCTAAATAATCTCTGAAACAATTTCTATACTTCTCTAAAATTAGATCCTGACAACATCTGAACAACATCAGCTGAAAGAGGGGCAGAAGCAGAGCAGTAAAACCCCGACACCTTTAGCCCCCTCTTTGTACCACTGCCTCACAGCTGCCCTCAGGCTCCTCAGAGTCTCCCAAAACACCTTGGTGTTGATGGCACAAGTTCTCCTAGGACCACTCCTCAGAAAGGAGCCACCATGGGGCTGCGTCCTTCAGGGATTTAGCTCACATTTGAACTGATTTTATAGTGTTGACTTGCTGCTCCTGTTTGAAATGTTTGTTTGTTTTTTACCTTAATTGCAAGAGAAGCAATGAATTCAAACTGTTGATAGGTTTATATTAAAAGTCCTGTTATACCAACAGGCCAGTTGAATTTAGCAGTGGGAAATCCCAGGTCCAATGATGTTTTACTCTTCAGATACATTGTACAAATCTACATTCACACAATCTTAAGCAAAATAAATCCTGCAAAAAGTAAAAACTTCACCTTTACAACCCAAAAGAGGAAACTGAAGTTGTTTCATGAGTTTCATGTGGCAATACAAGAAAAACACCAGCTTCCACATAGACAGACATTAGGTTGACAAGATGTGATTTTCCATTTGTCCTGATTTAGTGCTGTTGTGACAGTGCTGTTAAGCTTGTCCAGATAAATGGAAGCACATAGCAGTGAAATGCATATTGCTCTAAAGTACAGTAAAAATATTGGAAAATATACTATACCAAATTTTCATTAAATGTTTTAAAGAACCCGGTTGGCAAGTGTGCTCCCCCTCAAAAAGCAGTCATTATAGACTAGTCTCAGGAAGGCATCAAAAGACAATTGATTATCAAAATGACATTTTGCAAGGGTGGGGGGAGGAAGGAATTTTGATAGTTATGTCCATTTTTCCCCCCTCCAGAAAATAGTATTCTGCAATTTTTAAAATTTCTCTTAACATGTCCTGTCACAAATTTTGATTCTCTTTTATTCACATCAAAGGTTGCCAGATACCAAATCCACTGAACTCAATGAAAACTTTTCCACTGGCTCTAGTGGGAATTGGCTCCAGCTCCTTTGTAAGCTAGACAGTTTGTTCGTGAGCTAGACAGTTTGTTTTGATGGATAAATTGCTGACTTAAAGTCCAAGTAATAACAGGAAAATAAAGCAGCTGAGAAAGTTCAGAACTCTAAAAAGGATGCTGTTAGAAATACTTAATCTTTAATTTGCAACTTTCAGTTTGGGTATGCTTCTTATCTTGTAAAAGTTTACTGTTTGCTGTTTCACCCTTCTCTTTCATACAACAGAAGTTTGTTTCAGAAGACTCTTGTGAAGAACTCAAACCAGTCATATCTGGTGACAAGGTAAAGAGCATGTAAAGAACATATGGCAAGTGGGCTTCAGTCAAGAATCCTTTTAAATAGACCTATTACCTTAACATACCAAGTACCTTGAAAGGATTCTGCCCATGGCTTGAAAGCAATAAACTCAACAGTAATGTCACCTCGAGTTATTGCAATTGAAGTCCTATTTTGACAGGAACATCTCAAAGGTGCAAGGGAGAAACAACATTTTTATTAAGTACAGGTTTTTCTTTTAATTCTCTCTATTTCTGGAACTGTAAGAACCAAATAAAAACCAAACCAACAATCCTTCTACTAGCTTGCACACAAACAACAGTGGATTGCTAATGTTTACATGTATGTTTAATATTGCCACAGAACCACAGGATCTCTTGCCTCAGGGATTCCTGTCCCCATCCCAACTGGCTCAGATGCACTGAAATAAGCAAGTGTCACATTTTCGGGTATGTGGTTGTGTTTGGTTTTTCAGTCACAGTAACTCACATTTTGTATGCACTCCAAATTTCTACTGCTATCACTTTGACTCCAAGCAATTCCTTTCCATCACAACAGGATGATTGTTTAAGTTCTCAGGTTTTGGCTTTGGTTTAGAGCCACAGAATTACTTAGGTTGGAAAAGACCTCCAAGATCATTGAGTCCAACTGTTAAAGTAACATTGCCAAGTCCACCACTAAGTCATGTGCCTAAGCTCCACATCTACACTTTCAAATACTTCCGGGGCTGAGAGGCAGATGTGTTAGGAATATATTTTAAAAACTCTCAGAACAAGAGTCTCTAATTCTACCCCAGCTAAGGAACTAGCAAAGAGCTTCTCGAAGCCTTGCTACAATCTCTGAAAGACTTCTGCCTCATGGAAGAAGATAACCTTGAAGCTGAACCTTGCTGTCATAAATGCGTGGCTGCGTCACTAATGCCTGCTTTGTCAGGAGCCTGCAGCAGTGCTCACATACACACGTCATGCAAAACACCAACAGAATCACTTTACAGCCCCTGAACAAGGTCCTGATGGGGCAGCCTTTAGGAGCTCAGCTGAGACAACTGAAAGAGTTGGGTTTTTTAAACCATGTTTTTCTCATACGTACATGTGTTTGCTGTAAAAAGTAGAAAAATACATTATCATCCCCTAGAGTCCTTTTCATGGTTCTTAGGGTGGGCACCATTGCAAAAGTAAAATTGAAAAGCTGAATTAAAATGCAAATGTAGAACATCCCAAACTGCAGGACACAAGCTACTGCTGGCTGTTACAAAAGGGGTGCTTGGATTCTGTGTTACTGGGGGTGGTTCAATAGCTGGTGCCAATGCCATCAGCACCAGTCCCTGTTACCACAGCCATATGTGGTACTGGACAAGCAAACCTACATAAACGAGAGAGGAACTCCAAATCCAGAGACCACAGGATGAATTCCTACTCCTGCAAGAACCTTTTCCCCTCTGTCAACACCCAGGACAGGCAGAGTGTTGCCTCACCAGCCTCAAAAGGATGGAAATAAATTGTGTTCTGGATGGCTCCTTTTACCAGTGCTACGAGGGACTAAATGACAGCTGAGAGAGGTCCAGCCCTTGCTCAAGATGCTACTCAGTAGCCAGAAACACAGAGTGTCTGTGGAGCACAAGGGAAATTAAATTTTTAATTGAAAGTGAGGAATAGCTGTTCTTTTGAATTCAGCAAGCAAAGCAGTAAATTCCAGAGATAACTGTGTAATACAGTGCAAAGTCTGGGGAAAAAAAACATTAGCTGAAGTTAGAGAAGCATATGTATTACCTACCATTGTGCAGAACACACAGGACTGAGATAACAAATGCTTGTCAATTCAAAGAGCTCTGTTAACAAGGGCTCATGTCATTCCCTCAGCTCAGGGGAATGTCTTGGGCTTTTTGGATGATTCAAATAAGTGTCACTATCTCATAAACACATCATTTCCTCATGCTTCCTGGCAGGGAGGTTGAAGAACAGACACTTTCCACCACCCTCTGAGCTCGCTCCACTTTGGTTCAAGACTGGACAGCAGCACAGAAAGTCAAATAGAAACACATAGGTTTTAATTTTTTTTTTAATGCCACTCATGTACCATGTTCATAAAAAAGAAGCAGTTTAAAAAAATTCACCCTGTTTTCTTTTGCTTATCTATGGGGGCTCCCTCTTCTCCTACTTTGAACACATCTGTACTTTGATTTATATATGCAGTCAAAAGGCATAGTGTTAATTTTCTCTTCCTTGTAGAAACACCAGCCACATGCATTTTAGATTATACACTGTACAACCATGAGAAAGGCAAGTGTAATGCATTGGAAAAAAATAGATGAAGGTGGATTTTCTGTTCAGTACTCTCTTGTCCTTCATCCTGCTTGACTAATTACTCAGCTTTGTTTACTAGTTCTAAAGAAAAGTCTCCCTGCTTCATTGCGCTCACCAATCTGAAAACAGACACAGAGAGAGTCAGAAAGGAAATCAACCTCCCACAAATACATTGTATAAAAGACGTCCAGTTAAGATCTTTAAGCTCACTCTATTTCTACCCCTACTGCTCAGCAACATTTTTACCTCTGGCACTCTAAGACAGCTGGGCTAAGCAAGAGGAATGGGCCTCACATTTAGATGACAGATATTTCCTGTCATACAAACGGTCATATTTGAAATAATATATTACATTCTTTCAAAATAAAACCAAAAAGCACACCAAACCACCATGTTTTCCTGACCGACTCAGCCTAACTCTCAAACATCTGCAATGTTCTTGCAAATACCATCCGTGCACCATCAGCATCTCCAAGCAATAAGCCAGGTTTATCATCACTTGCTTTTACCAAGAAGCCAATCTCTTTGACATTCCCAGTGAAACAACAAACATTTATTAAGTGTGACCACAGGGAAACGTGACTGGCAGAACGTGGCCTCATGGGAAGCATTAGAACAGGCTGTTGATATGTTACATCACTCTATTCAAAAGAGATTCAGACTTAATCTGGGGACACCCTCTCCACCCATATGAGTGAGAAGCTCTTTCCATTTCAAAATACTTTTTTACTGCAGGTTCACAGCATATAGGTCTGTGGCAACCAGAATCAAAGATTACTTAATCCACTTCAAACATATTCTATAATACATTACATTTTTAGTTTCCTATTGCCTGGGACACTAGACAACCAGGAAAAGTGTCAATGGATTTTTGAAAGATGATTCTCCCTCTATGACCTCCAAGTCAAAGCAACTGAAAATTCTGGAGTATGAATTTTTAATGAATTTATTATAGTAATAAAACAAAAGCTGTTACTCACCTACATTTAAGGCACAATTCATATGGGCTGAACAGGACAGAAGGTGGTCCACATAAAAAGGTCAGCAGAAGGAATTACCTAAACATACGGAAATAATAATATTAATAATAATAGTAATAAAATCCTTATTACAAGATTAAAAAACACCAAAAAAACCCAAACAAGCACCTCCCAACCCAAACCAGGAAATGGATTTTACATTTTCAGTGCAGTCATTTGCTGTACAACTCCCCCAAACACACGAAAACCTAGGTGAGAAGTTATTTATGAATGCTGACATTCATTTACATGAAAGGGGTCCAAAATAGAAAGTTGTACTACACTGATTTTCTAAAAGAAAAGAGAAGAAAACCACCACAGCAAATCTATCTTTAAATTGAAATTAAAAAAAAAAAAGTTGGAGAGGCTTTAAAAATCCCCAACAAACAAAAAACCAAGCAGTGATAGCCTTCCAAACTCTTTGACACATCTCACTGCTGGAAAACCAATGTATAACTCAGCATTAACAGGTGATGCATTTGCACAGAATTAAACAAATTCACAATTCCTTGATCAGTACCCATTAATGTGAAAGATTGCCACAAGGAAGTGTGAATACAGCTGTATTTTGCATGGACAGAGACCAATGAAACAGGACATTTGTGTAATTAAACCAACCCCTCCACACTCTAAAAAAGCCAGCACGGGAAGCTGGTAACACTAGTGTCACCAATCATTACACACAGTCATACCCGTACAACTTCTACCAAAAGCACCTGCTGTTCCAACAGGAACAAATTAAATTACAACTTTTACACAAGGAAGCAAAAATAAACACATCAGCGTCAGTTCCAAACTGTTTCCTGGGCAGCTAAACCCAAGATTCAGATCATGGCTGCCAAGAGATGACAGCTTCCCTTAATCACTGTGATATAAACCATGACAATAAATTATTGCCAGGCAGTGCCTTGCTGTGAAATCCAGGAGTGGCTCTGAAGCACGGAGTAAAGGATATGACAACTGACAAGAGCCACCCCAGCAAAGGGCTGGGCATGTTGTGGTGAGCAGCCTGAAATCCCACAGCATCCCACAAGGAAAAGAACGGCAGAGATCAATCACCTCTCTGTCTTTAGGCAAATGGCAGCAGTAGAAGATGGGGTGAGAACCCTTCAGACAAATACTGAGGTTATGATCCAGAACAGGTTGTGCTCACTAGGCTCATCTCTTGACTGGGACCCTGTGTTTTCCCCTGGAAGGACCCAGGCTGGAGATCCTCTCTCTCCCCATAATTAGTATGTAGGCATATGCACGTGAGAGCAGCAGGGCAGAGAGCTGGATGAGAAGATCTGTTGAAGATTGGGCTGAGTTCATTTCCCTGCTCCCCTCCTGCCTGCTCCAGATTCTCATTCCTTTCTGAGCCTCAAGAAGAGGCTCTGCAGATCTCCCTTGCTCCTTCCCATAATCCAGTGGCAAAAGCCTGGCAGAAGGCAATAGAGAAAAAGAGAGAACTCATCCTACTCATCACACTTGTTGCTATTCCCTTTTCTAATCTGATCCCAGAAATTAACACTAAACTAATGCTCAGCACTGATTAGGCTCTGCCTAGAGACAGGGCCCTATGGTCTGAGACCACCTTGTGACAGCCCAAGGAAACAAAAGCATCCCTTTTGTTCCTTAGTGCTTCATGTGCAGCTCTTGCAGTCCTTCTGAAAGCTGTCAGGTAATCTTCACATTCACCAGTACCTGCCCCTCCGTGCCATCCATGCCATGCCATGACTTCTTCTGCCAGCTGCACCTCTCTGATGTTCTTACAATTAAACCAGCTGTCACCTCAGAACACCATATTCTGTTTTCCCCACTTTAATACATACATGTAAATCAAGTGTTTAAAGCAGCCCCCAAGAGCCCTCATTTCACCACAGGGAATGATTAATTGTGCTGAAGAGCAGATGAGAAACAAAGCACATACTTAATTTCAACACAGTTTACTGGAAGGAGGTGTCACATTTTAAGAACAGGATCCACTCATGATTGAAGACTGAGCTGCTGCAACTTCAGCCATAAGCATTAAGCACATTTGGAAATTCCCTGGCAAAGCTGTTTAAGGAACAGACATTTCCTGTAATTTTCAGAAACATTTTATATCCCCCCCTCCTCTTTAGTCTTGGTGGTAAGGAGGGGAAGAGAGAGAGAGAGGATACCATATTACCATTAAGTGAAATATGAATGAGCCACCCAAGTTTCAAGTGGAAACTTCAGCTATTTGTGCTTAGGAGAAAGTTTTAAAAAAGTCTTTCATCATTGAGGCCAGGATTTTTCTGCTGACTTTAGAAAAAGAAATATACATCCTTTCAATTAGGGTGAGTTACAGAAGGATATAAACTTGTCTTTATACTTACTTCTGGCAAATAAGAAGTCCTCCAGGCCTTATTTAAATACCTTTTGCTATTTTCCAGAATTAAAAACTGAAGCCTTTTTTTCTCCTCTCTTGCTCAGGGCCTTCCCTAAGCTGCAGCTAAACAAACCCCACCAGTGGGGTCACGCAGAGCATTCCTCCCACGGCAGAGAGTGAGGAGAATCGAGCAAGAGAGAAGCCAGGGAGAGATGGAATAGTCAAATGTAACAGCATTTCTCTAAGGACCTCACCAGCCTCCTCTTTTTCCTAAAAATTGAATCTTGTATGAAGTATCCAGTATAAAACTTATAAAGTTTACAGTAAATTAGAAAATTCACTTATCTATGTAATCCAAGTCTGAAGAGATTCAATCCAAAGCCACAGCATGTAACACATGAATTCATAAACCAAATGAAACTGAAGGACAGTTGCTATCCGTACAAAACACATCACAAGTGCTACTTTGGCCCTGTACACCAAATGGCAAAGATTGATCATGTAATTGTGACCAATTGTCCACACCTGCCACCCTCTAGCAGCAACTGTAAGGTAGCTTTCAAAGGCACAAAGAAAACAAAGTAACACAATGAAAAACTTAAGGTGTTGAACTAATTCATAAATCCTCCAGCTGTTGCAATTCCAGTGTATCTTTGCTATTTGTATGGCATGGGTGCTTTAGAGCAGCATCTTTCATGTCACCAAGGTTTCCATCTCCTACACAAGATTCTCCTGCACGTTCTGAATCCCCTGTTCTGCAGCTCTGCAGACCAACACAAATGGTGACTTCTGTTTTATGTGGTCATCTTTTTGCTGAGAAACAGATTAAGAAGAGGAGTGCTCTGAAGAGTAGTGCTAAATAAACATCAAGCACAGCTGTAGTAATAGTCCACACTACTTCTTTAGAAGGCTTACCATGAAACAGGGTAAGATGGGACCTCGGAGTCTTCAGATGGTGATAAACTTTTAAACATCAAGCATTTGGCCTAATGAGAGCCTTTGAGGGGGAGACATACAAATAATATGGCCCTGCAAATAAGGAGCCAAAAACTAGATTTAAAAAAGGGCAACTCTGATTTGCTTCATGGTCACTGTATGATAAAAACAGAAGGTGGATCTGAAACCATCAAACAAGGACTAGGATGGATTAAAGACAGAGGATAATGACGGTAATTCTATTAGGGAAATTAATCAGAATAGCTTCTGGGCAAGGCAGGGATGAATTTCTTGCAGCAGACTTTTTATTGACTCTTCTCTTAAATTAAACTGAATGACTAAAATGAGTCAATCTCCTTTAAGAACTGAGACTTGTAAACTGCTTGAGTGGTACGGTACAACGTGGGTTAAAATGTTCTGGTCTTTCACCCATTTGAGGAAATGACACCAGTTCTCCCGGAAGGCAACATGCACATTCAACCCCTTCACATCAGGGCATGAGAAAGTTTGGAAGGATTTTTTTTTTTTTTTTTAAACTGTCAACATTAATACTTTGTTTCTTCCTGCTTGTGTTTGAAAATACAGTGCTGCACTGCGCTGCATGCATGTCCTGTCAGCTGTACAGGGAAATATCTAGAAGCTTAAAAATATACCTAATAAAAGTGTTAATTAAGTCTGTTGTCAAACTCATTTTAAAAGCCCTCTGCATGCTCTAAACAAAATTAATATTGCCACCAGTGTATGCTACATAGTGATAAAAGCATGCAGAGGCATCTTCAGCAGGGAGGCTGGGCCAAATAAAACATTGACATTACACATATGTAAGCTCAGCTCTACTCATTACAGATGTTAAATTTAATTTGCTTTCTCCTTAAATGACATTTATATGGCAAGGAAACAGAATAGATGGCAGAAAACAGCAAGTCCACAAGCATGGTACAGCCCAGCTATCTTGGAGTGGGAGTAGAAAAGGACACTTTGAGGAATATGCTGTGCAGCAATGGCTGTACACAATTAACAGGCGGAAATAAATCAAGTTGTTATACGTTCCCAGAAATTAAACAGTTGCAGTAATCCTGCTAAGAGGCCTCCCATTCTGGGCTGTTCAGAGTAGTGAGTGGTTCAAGGCTATGATACAGAGTGACGGCTGATTTGCAGATGAGGCACAGAAAAATTAACAAACCCTTAGATCCTGATCATTGTCACTCAAATCTCTCACCATAGTGTCAGACTACTGACAGCTCACACTCTGGGAATGGAACAAGTTTTCATACTTAATTTGTAGCCACAACGGTAATTATGATGGCTTGCTTATTAAAATTGCTTTCAAATATAAATTTAATTGACAAGATGGCACCAACAGGGCCTCAGTCGGGAATAGAAGCAAGAGTCATGGTACCTCACTAAGCTATGATCCCAGTCATGAGCTCTGTGCAAAGGATCCCAAATGTTTCTTTGAATTTGAATCATGTTATACCAGACCTGCAGCGGTGCCAAAGCCACATTTCTAACATGGCTGAAAAGAGGAGCCACATACATCTGCACAATGGGAGAAGGAGGGCAGAGGATGACTTCTGTTCCCCAGCTGTACCTCTTGCATCACTAAAAACATTACCACTGGAGCAGAGTCACAGAATGCTTTAGGTTGGAAGGGACCTTAAAGACCATTTCACTTCAGCCCTCCTGCCATGGGCAGAGACACCTTCCACTAGCCCAGGCTGCTCCAAGCTCCGTCCAGCCTGGCTTTGGACACTTCCAGGGATGGGGCAGCCACAGCTTGTCTGAGCAGCCTGTGCTAGGGTCTCACCAACCTCACAGGAGATAATTTCTTCCTAATACCTAAACACATCCTACCCTCTGTCAGCTTCAGGCCATTCTCCCTCGTCCTATCACTCCACGCCCTTGTAGCATCTCTTGTAGGTTCTCTTCAGGTCCTCCTGCCTAATGTAGAGGATGAAAAGTGACCTAACCACAAAATACAGCAATCCCCCGTAAGAACAACTGACCAAATGCGATCACCATTTTATGTAGTGGGCAAGAAGCAAAAGGGATCAGAATTTTTTTAATTTTTGAAGGGAAAAACATGCACAATACCAAAGCACAGGAGTAAATTACGTTGTTATTATCTGATCAGCTTCTTACTCAAGGACCAGGGTCAACAAGAAATGTTTTATAGCAACCTCTCTTGGTTTGTAACAGAATTTTGTGTATCAAAGAGAAACAAAACATACCCCCTTAAAAGACACCAGGATTATCCCATTTGATGTGTACTTATATGCATGCACAGCTCTGTACAAATCTATAAATAAGATATTACGTTTCATCAGAATCTGTAGAGGTGTCCTGTTTTACACAGTCCTTTAAAAAGCAACCAGAAAGGCACTGACTGTTGTCAAAGTAATCCCAAGCCTGGAGCGCTTAATATATTTCTGCAATAATTGAAGCAATACATCAACAGAATGGATCAACTTCAGGGCATGCAAGCCAACTAAAATACTTGGAAAGAAGTTTATCATCTGCAAACTGCAAGATCCTTGTATTTCTTAAGTATTCAGCAACGGAAGAAGCATCAGCTCCTTGTCAACAATCATGGATACATCAATAAATAATACTGATTAGTTTTATAATAACTTACTCATTCTACATAAATTCCTGCTGATACCATTGGCATGTGTTCTGGCAATTTTCAGACAGACTTGCAGTCTGCATGTGAGCAGCCAATAGGAACCAGTTGGGATTTGGTAGCAGTCCTGAGGTTTTTACCTCCAGAAACTGATCCTGAAGGATGAAGGTATACGATGGGTGGTCCTTAATCACTTCCTTTATGTGAAAACTGAGGTCAGAGTAGAAAAAGAGCCAAGGAAGGAAGTCTGCAGCACCCCTCAAACATTCCCCCCACCTTCCTGAACAACTCCTTTAACAGTTAAGAGGGTTAACTCGTAGTTTAAATGAAGTAGTCCGAGGTTGGGAGAGAAATAAACAGCTTGCACAAGCAGGATACTGTGCTATTAAGTTTTTATAAGTGACTTAAAAATTAGGTCAGTCTAATTTGTGGCTGATACTTTGTTCTTTCACTACTATGAACTCACAATGATGTCAGTCTCATGTTCAAACATGCCACATTTAGCAGCGCACAGGCTTCCTGAGAGACTCTCTCAACCTTCCTTTGTGCAAAAGGCTTCTGCCAGGTTCTTAGCTCATACTTCACTGACTCAGGCATGCCACTCCAGTTTCAAGGCAGTTACACTGGCTTCCCGTCAAATACTGCACAGTTTGGGTTTTTTTTTTCTTCCTCTTCTATTTTTTAAATTTTCTCTAACTTTACTAACTCGAAGTTTAAGAATACGTGTCGGTATTCAGGCCTCACCTTCCTCACAACATCCAGAAGAGAACCACTCGCTAAAAGGTGTGGGAATCAGGTGTTTTTAACTAATTCAGCCCAATAATTTCAATAATTAAAGGGGGCCTACAAGGAAGTCAGGGAAGGGTTTTTTACAAGGCTTTGTAGTGATAAGACAAGAGAGAATGGCTTCAAACTGAAAGAGAATAGGTTTAGATTAGAGATTAAGAAGAAATAGAAAGTTCTTCCCTGTAAAGGTCATGAGGCCCTGGCACAGGTTGCCCAGAGAAGCTGTGGCTGCCCCATCCCTAAAAGTGTCCAAGGCCAGGTTGGACAGGGAACATTCTCCCAGACAGGCACAATCAGGTTTTTGTGTAAACATCCTCTTAAGATGAGGGCACAAAAATTCTTAGGTGAGAGTAAAGGAAAGCCCTCTAGAAATACAATGGTAGGTAATAAAAAACCACGAACTAGGTCACTGTTTAAAAATTGCCATCTACAAGTTTGTTCTTAATAATCCCAATTCTCACCATTTGACTCAAATTTGTGCCTGTCACTAAATATCTATGCTAAACATTGACTGCAGTGAAGATGCACACAGTCTATGTACCCCACTACAGAGACTTTACTTATAAACGCTAAGATGGAGCAGAAGGAGAAGAGGAAAAAGAGTGGTCATTTTTATGCTGCTAAAGCATTTCTCTTGAGACTATGGGAGATGTAATGCTACCCAGGCTCTCCCCCTCTTTCATTCATGAGGTCGTGTTTCACAACTTATTCAGACAATTTTATTTGAGGTTTTTGTGGATTTTGAAGTATCATGTCAGTATGTTCAAACCTGTATTATATATTCATGGAACAATGCTATTGCATGAACTCTTAACGTGCTTAGAAAAGCATCCCACACTGTCTCAGGAGAAGGCACATCATCCCACAGCCATTTCCAGCACCCACAGTAAATCCCAGGCACTTTATGAAAAAAAACCAAACAGATGTGGCCCACAAGAACTGCATATCCAACAGATCCCCACTGTTCCTGCTGCATCTGCAAGTGCCCAAGGATACAGGAAAGGCAAGTCTTGCAGGGAGAGGAGATATCTTCTATGAGAGAGGTTAATATGAAGTGATAAGGAGAGGGAGGGCATGAACTCCAGAAAGCACAAGCCCTTCCTCACATACACTGACGTGAAACAGAACCAAACCATGTCACAGAAACAACAGCCAAGGCTTCCAATACATCTCCACATCCAGCCTGTCCCACTTCCCAAACAGGAAAAGAAGCCCAAAGCACATCCCGAAGCACGCAATAAATTATGCAGTGAATCATATTCCTTATGGAAACTGTCTGGCTGAAGTCACACCACTGGAAATATGTGATAAATGACAGAAAGAAACCTAAAAGATAGCCTCAAAGAAAGGACACTCCCTCCACACAAATTTTTGGAGTTAATACCAAGACAAGAAAATCCTGGAGTCACCATGAAGTTACTAGATTTTTGGTAGATTTTTCCCATAAACAAACATTTCCCTGGATTATAAAGTTGTTTGTTGCTATTAACTGACACTTGACCTAGCTTTATATTCACTGGGTTTTTTTCAAGATTTAAGTGAAGTTTGTGTTCCTGAAACCTTGTCTGTCTTCTCCAAATAAGTCAGTTGAAACTGAAAAAAATCTTCTCCTTACAAACCCTTCTTGCAGCCTGTTTGAAAAAAGTTTGTATTCTCTGAAAAATGAAACAAACAAAAATCCACTCAAACAAACAAAAGCTCCCACAAAAACACCATAGGAAAATTACTTTCCTTTAAAGTATTTTCCAGGTCACTGAAAAGCTTTGACCATTTCCACATACAACTTAAAATGTAGTGCATGAATCAAAATTCTAGAACTAGAAGTTTCATCCTGCAATGTAATGAGGAGACAGTAACTTAGGTCTTTTAAAGTAAAACTAGTTTTCTTTGCCTGGAGTTCCAAACTGACTTACGTAGAAGTGACAAAGACAGAAGATGAGATTAAGCATATTTGACAAAGACAGCAGGTGAGATTAAGCACATTTGATTTTATAATGTCATGACAGAGATAGATATAGTTGATGGTTTTGTTACCTGAGGTAATTTTGCTCATTTTTTAAACTTTATTTGAATTTCCAAAGGAATGTTAGCTGGAACTGGTTTGCCCCCAGAATGGTGTGTGCAGTTAGGTTCTCCCCAGGAACATCCAGTGGCATGAAATGATTAACCCTGGTGCTTTGAGCCACAGAGTGAAAGGAGCCAATTCCTACCAACAAACACCAAAAGCAGACTAAGGTGAGAAATCTTTTCCAGCAAAGACTTCATCCCTGACTGCAAGTGCCCTCTCTGATAGGATCCTAGCACGGGTCAAAATGTGCAGGAAGAGAGCTGAGCACACACACACACACAAGCAGAGGGAACCAGGAAAGGGGGGAAGGAGAAGGGCTCCTCCCACCCTCTTCAGCCTTCTTCCTCTGCAGCCACACCACTGGGCTCAAGGCAGAGCAGGAATGCCTGGGGCATGTGCTTCCAAAAGAAAGTAATCCACAACCTGGGAGATGGGAAAAATCAAGCACAAATCCAAATAATTCTTTAGAACATCTACGTTTTAATGTAGATTAGACTACCTTGGAAGAGGCAAAATAAATCAAACCTATGACTTAGGTCTAGAAAAAAATTAACTAGGCTACCTGTGGCTACAATGTCTCTAGAAGACTAAAACATTCTTCCTAAACTTGTTCTCATCATCACCTTAAAGCACAGTCTTGCCAAGGTTTAGCTTTCTGGCACTCTATTGAAAGCATAACCACATAAGACCTTACTGAGAACCAGCTTCAGGTTTGGCAGGGAGACCACCTGGCATCAAAGGTATGCTTAAGGCCATATCCACGAATTTTAGTGAAAAAGCAAGAGGCTGCAGGTTTTAGGGGTTTTTTAAAATGGTTTTGGCAGCTAAATTATTCTGATATTCCAAGCATGCTTCGGTGCCGGGACAGCATGGAGGAGAGAGGCCTAAATCTAAGACTCCTGAGCTACCTCTGAGCCAAACCACCACTGTGGTGCTCAAGCCAGCCTTGATAAAAAGGAGGGTTTATTTGTGCAAGCTCACCTCATGGCACAGCTACAGAGCTTTCCATACCCAAGCTAAACTTTTGTCCATGGCAATCCACAATGTAGGGCAGATAGACTAGGCTGAGCATCTCCTGCTGCACTATCCCAGAGAGCAACATCCAGAATGATTTGTTCAGCAATTGCTGCGATTACAGTACCAAACACTGGACAAAGCAGAGATGTCTAAGCTTGTGTTATTACTCCTGCTCAGATACACCAAGAGTGTAAGGAATGGAAAATAAACTTGCCATCAGCACAAACAGGTTGCTGCAGACAGCAAGGGCTGCATATGGAATCAAGTGAGAAGTATGCTGGAATAACTGAAGGAGAGCAAAAATACACTAGTGCTCCAAGAAGATGAACCCAGCCACCAGATATTAATCTATAAAATGTACAGTATTCCCTAGGAGGTGATACACCTTTGGCTTTAAACAAAGTATGCACTGCTTGGATGGGAAAAGGGAACTTGGCCACACAGAATTCCCATTTCACTGGTACAAACGGATGGTGCCTGGGCATGAAGGTCCAAAGTCCTGCTGGACAGTGTGAAGTACAGTACTGTCCCATATGCTGGACTGCCATGGATTTCTGGTGTGCTTGAGGTAAAATTCAAGTCAATAGTGCCTTTCAACACAGGTCTGTAGAGTCAGGTATGAGCCAGCCCCAGTGTGATGATTGCTCACGGTGTCAGCACAGCGTCCTTGCTCTTACACAGCACAACAGGGACGCTCATTACATGAGCACCTTCCTTGGGGCTGTTCACTCAATCAAGGAGTAATTATTTAACCTCAATCCCATCTTCTTTGCATTCCCATTAAAGAAAATCTTAGCAAAAAGGTAAGAGCTTGGCTACGAGTCCTTGGCCCAAACATCCTCCTGCCAGTGCAGTATTGCTTGCCAAGCCCTCACTGTACTTCAGAAGTTTGCAGCAGACAGACTGTGCCAAATCCAAAGAACTTGGTCATTAAAAGAAAAAACTAACAGTAGCAAGTGCTCGCCATGCTTTGCTAATCTTGTCAAACTGTACAGACAATTACAGTTAATAAAAGTATTCTTAGGAAGCTTGATGACAACTTTAGAGCCAGCACAGCTCTGCTTCAGGTAGACTGGTCTGAAGAAAGCTGCAGGAAAGAAACTGTCTCCTGCTGTACCTTTAGCCCCTCACAAACAAGCAGAGTACTCCCTAGGGAAACTGCCTTACTTCAGACAGCAATTTAAGTAGTACAGCTCTACCCAGGAACATAAGCTTCTCTCTCTGCCTGCCCAATGAAAAAACCTTTGCTACCAGCACCTGAGCTTGTAACCACAGAAAAAGCATGATCCCTCTCTGCATGAGCTACTTAAAAGCATTTGAGGTCTTTCTTCCAAAAGGAATAAACAGACAAAGTTCATCAGCTCCAAGAACATCTGAAAAAACACTCACCCTGTCCCAACTCAACAAAGATAGAGATGTGCAGTAAAATGGCCTGCTCCACTCCACTTGGCACCTGCTACTGCATGTAACACCTATGATTTAAAGCATAGGCCCCAGACAGGGCAATGAATAGTCTAGGTAAGTACCTTTTAAGATGTCTAGCTTGAAAAAATAATAGTCATGTCCAAAATTCTTTTGGTGAGCAACTGACATCAAGGGAAAGATTTACTGACTTGGAACTCACGTTTCTTTTAAGGGCTAAAGGATCACAGAGGACCAGACTAAGAATTTAAATATGGGTGCCTTCTTTTTGTATTTTTAAGGCATGGTCAAATCCTCCTGAGGCCTTTCACAGGCTGTATATCCATCCAGCAAGGCTAAAGACAATTCCCATGGTACTCCACCCAAGCCCTGCGTTTTTCAGACATTCAAATGCATTCAGGTCCTATCCCCGAGAAAGCTTTTCTAAGGAGCAAGTTCCCTGTCTGAACCCAGCAATTAGATTACCAGCAGTTTCAGACACAGACAAAATTGCAAAATCCACCTCTAGACTACTGATGCCCCAAGCAGGAATGGTGATGCATCCACCATGGCAGAAGCATTTGGAACTTCACAGAGAGAGCAGCCTGGAGGTAACAGTGCCATCAGTTTTGCTGAGATAGGCATCTTCTGATTGTCTCACAACAATTAAGAAAATTTTAAAGTTAAATAATTATGAAGAAGAGCAACGCTGGGCCACCTTTTATGATTCATAGGTTCCAACTAAACCATAAAGAACAAGAGATTAAGCCTCCTGGAAGGTCTGGTAATTTTGTTACCCTATTTATATTGTCATCATGATCAACTGTGATTTGATTTTAATTTTTGAATCCAGAGGAGTCATTTAATCTGCTATAAAACTATAAATATAGCTAAATTGCTTAAGGTTGACATCCTCACTAAGAGATAAATAAATCTGTGGCATCATATACAAACAGTTCAGTGAACACCCAGCATTACATATCAGCCCCTGAAAAGCCAGTCAGATCTGAAAGTTCAATCAGACTTGCCCATTTGTTATAGCTTTGAGTTTTCTAAGAAAACCAACACCCTGAAAATAAATCTCCATTCAACACACGCCATGTGCACTAAGTTCCCAAGACAATATAGCAACAACAGTGGTCAAGAAATTTGTCCTGATAGAGAAGAAACAAGTTTACATGAAATGTTTTAGGCATTGTCAGGAACCACCAGGTGTAAACCAACCACCTTGACAACTCATCTTGTCTTAGACTGGTGTCTCAAAATTTAGCTCTTAAAACCTCTACAGCAAACCTAATCACATGTTAAGAAAACCAGTACTGCTTGTAATACAGTCTCAAGAGAAAAAGCAGAAAGACAGGTATTTACACCAGAAGTTATAGAAAAAAAAATGTGGGTTTATTTGTTAAAGCCTTACTTTGAAAATGTCATCTTGTGCACGTCAACTGTTGGCATCATCAACAAAAATAAATTCTTGCTTTTAACAGAAGCAACTGAAAAGACAGGCAACTTAAGATGTCATTACACTTTCTCCTGGATTTTAACCACCATATGTTGCAATTAAAGCAGTGACAGAAAGAAAACATGATTAACTGACCTAGAAAAATGCAGCACTAGGTAATGGTTTCACCTTCAAATCACGTCAGTGCATGTTTAAAAAATTTCCAGTACCCTCCTGAAGGAATTCAACTACCTGTTACAGCCAACAGGCTTCCCTTTTTCAGTTTTCTTCTCTGACACCATCTTATGTGATGGATTTCTCCCCACATTTCTACATTGAAATTAGAGTTCTTCCCATTTTTCTACTTCATCCTAAGATACTTCAAACCACACAAAAGGATGAGAAATGCTCACCTAGGCACATGATCTCTTCTCCAGTAGCACAGTAGTGTTTCTTTTTGCCTTAACTATGCTGCTCACACCTACACACTGCAGCAAATGTAATTTTTCAGACCTGTTCTTTGACCAGCTGCATATTTATTTTCTTCTTAAGACATATAATGCAACATGAGACCATCACCTGTGTCACATTCCCTCCAAATCACTATTTGCTGAACTCTACAAGGACTTTGGTGTCAGTACTAAGACTGCTTGTGCAGACCAGAACTGCCTAGGTGAACACTTTGCTTCTGGGACCACCAAACACAGCAGTCCATGGTCTGTGACTGGCCTCCTGGGTTCTGTAATAAATCTCTTTAATACTGCATGGAAGGGATACTCTAAAAAAAGTGTACACTAAGTAAAAATAAGCTGTGTCTTTGGATTTACATGCCAAAGCAAACAAGATTAGTACTCCACAAAGAAAATAACCAAGTTATTTACCACTTTGGAGTTTTACCAAGTATTTGATACAACCAAGCTAAAGCTGAGGATTTTAGGATATTTTCATTACAACTTGTTTTTGAATAATTGGGTCTCAAGACAGCACTATTTTGCAGAAAAAAAGATGCAAGGTCCAATATCTTTTCTCTACTTTTGGAGTAAAACTTCTTAATCATTCCATTTCACAACAGTGATCAAAACAAGATGAAGAAACAAGTATTTTGATAGCAAGGTCTCTGTGTTCAGTGTTTCATAATAATTTTGTGGCTGCAGAAGATGCCATGTCATTCCAGACAGAGTGTATCTCAAAATGGAAACGTCCCCAGAAGGAATTCAGAGAATCGTGCTCCCCAAATGAAAGGAACACAGCTGACACAGAAGCAGAGAGTGCACTCTACTGCAGGCCAGCCTTCCTCACTTCCATTGCTAAAATGGCACTGAAGCTCTCTGTACACAAGGAACCATAAGTTGCCATGAGGACTGATGAGGAAAAGTCTTCTCCTAGGGAAAAATAAGAACAAACCAACTCCCAAGAGAGTCCGTCAGGGAGGAGGGGAGGAACAACAGGAAGGAGGAAGAAATCACTACGAATCTGGCATCTTTAATTCACAAAAACATCAGAGCTCTTGCAATTCCCACAAACTAAACAAGGAATCACACAGTTACTGTGGAAAAGGGGGAAGAGTCCAGCCAATTCTGTTTAGAGAAGGAAGTAAGGGCAATACCATGCCAAGCACAAGAGGAATTTAATTTGATGGAGAATCTACATTTCAATTTAGCCATTGAACCACTGCAGGTCATGCCAAGGGACATTTTTTGTTCCGTGTTTGTTCTTTACCTGGCAATAGGAAAATAAGCTTTTCCCCTGCTCCTCACTAGAAGGATCTTACAATATGTTGGAGAGGAAGGTCACTGCTGAATGACAGTAACACAACGAGTTCACCACACTCCTGGAAGAGCTCTCACCAAAACCCCTGCCATGCTGCTGTGCTTCAGAAATGGTGGTTAAGACACCACTGGTGGGTCCGAAAGATCCTCAATTCAAGAAAGGAAAGGAAATGAAAAGCTGCGTGTTTAGCTCCCAGCTGAGTCTGGAAGCTGTGGAAGGTATACATACCACTTCACAAGGAAAGGGAACAGGAAGCCATGAAAGAAAAGAATCATTATGTTGAAATGGTTACATTTGCGTGGGGTTACACAGGCCAAATGAGCATATCCCAGAAAAATGTGAATCAAAGCCTCGGTAAAGAAACAGAAAGCAGAGTAAGTGACAGCAGATAGAAAAAAAAGAAAAAAAAAAGAAAGAAAATCCAAAACTTTTGAACAAAAGAATCAGATATAAGAAAAATCCTAAGAGCTGATGCACAAAAATTGAAGAGTGCAATTAAATTTGATATTAGTAACTGGATAATAATAACTGAGAAAGCAAAAACTGGTTTCTTTGTAAGGGCCTGTCCCAGACAGGGTGCTGGCAAAAGGTAAGTTCAAGATGGATTAAGTCAGGAGTGACACAGCAGAAGAAGAGGGAAAAACAAATTGATTAACTAAGAGAAAGCCACCGTGTTTTCAACATTTATAAGGGCATTAAGTATTTAAGGTTTGAGCAGAAAAGAGAAATATGTAATGGTCACTAAAGCAAGCTATTCCAGCATAAGTACAAAGTGTTTGTAGAAAGTGCCATACATGACAGAAAAGAAGACAAAGACAGACATAAAGATTGCTGAATTTCAGTACCAGAACGAATTAGTTAAAAGTAGCCACACAGAGCCTCCAGCAGACCTTGTGACTGGCATAAAGGACAATATGGCAAGAAATAAGGGAGGACACAGAACCACCCTTCTCTCCCAGACCCAAACCCACCACTAAATTTGCTCATGTGTCTTTGAGCATGTCAACTTCATTGCTTGAAGGGACTTTACACAGACTTTCTAGAAAGCCCACTTTGAAGTCTATATCAAAAAGTTTTTAAGAAAAATCTGAATTTTAAGATCAATGTAATATTTACAACCGTATGCATCCATTCCCTACCTGAGGAGATGGGAAAAATCACTCAGGGGAATAGTAGACAGGAAAAAAAACCCAAATTGATGTGTCTGTTGATAGTAACAACATCAGATGAAGCCACTGGGAATTAACCACTTTAGATTTGCACCTGGCTGAAGGGCAGAGCTGTGCTGACATGACAGACAGGCTACTTCAGCTGACTGCTTTGCACAAACCCACGTGCAAATTTAGCACAAGTCAGCAAAATGCAGTCTTCATGGTCTGGCAAGGGGAAAAAAATAGTCTCTTCCCTGAATGACAAAAGCCTTCAGCTGACAAAATGTCACCAGTAACATGAGTAGTCCCAGCATGCTGTAGGGATGGCAGGTTCACCAGTAGGATGTTCTGGATTCCCATCTGCACAAGAGAAGATCTTCTCCAACAGTGTGGATGCCATCCCATTACAGCAGTGCCACACAGCACCAGGAGCTCTGCAGAGCTCCAGCTGAACCTGCAGAACCCTTTTACTCCAGGCAGGACTCCAAGAGCACGGTCCTGGTATCACCAGGCTATTACTTAGAGTAAATGTGAGCAACACTCAAAACCCCCAAATGATTGAGATTGGAACTATATAAAAATACAGCATTAGGATTAAAAAGAAATCAGACACTACCACTTGAAAAGGAATGGGAGTGCTAAATGGAGTTGTAGTTTTAATCAACACTTCCCCCAGAGCAACAGGCAGAGATGACACAAGCTATTAACAAGTGAGAAAAATGACAACTCTGAACACACTGGCACCATTTAAGTTAATATGAGAAGAAAAAAAAAACAGGGTAAAAAATGAATAGACATTACTAGCTATCCATTCTCAATGCAGAAAAAAGATTTCTCATTTTACCAAATAAGTAGGATATAAAATAAATGCTTTCAAGTTTCCAGTAGGAAGAGGTTTATATTTCACTTTCCCTTGAAAGACCAAGTAATGAATATCCTTGTGATTTCTGATCAGACAGATAACCTACCAAATGTCCAAAATTCACCTGCTCACTTCAGACAGCTATGACCACTAAAACTAGCTACTACATGAAGACCATGTATCCAGATTTTCTCAATTCATTATCCCTAGAAAGAGCCTAAGAACCTTATCATCTGCAAGGCTATTTTGTTCTGCTAGCTAATTAATTGCTTTCCTTATCATATAAGCCTTCAAAAAACCAAAAAGAAAGTCACATTGAGTGAAGGCTTTATAAAATATAAGCTGCTCTGGAGAGACCATATGGGTATATATGCACATGTACATGCTCATGTGTATGTGGGTGTATATATGAAAACACACATATACATATGTTTATGTCCTGGCCCTGTTTTAGAGCAAAAGCATTCTGACAGAACCCAAGCTCTAAACCTGTCAGGTGGCAGACAAGAGTTTCCAATGGAGCACAAAGCTCCTGGAGCCCTGGGAAGCCAAGTCAACTTGAATGCACAGTAGCAAACAAAGAGCAATCAGCTTAATAGCCTGAATCAATGGCTCCAGCCTTGGTTTCCAGTTGGTAAATCCATGTCATGAATATACTCCTTGCTGCCTCTGCAGAAGACAAGCTTGAGGGGGTACATTCCACGGCAGCTTAAAACAAGTGAAGTCAGGGCTACCAGTGAGCACCTGAGTCCCTCGTGCCAGCTCACATGTTAATCCAGCCAGCTGACTCAAAGAGCTGCATCAGTCACAAACCGACTGTACAACCAAGTAGAACAAACAAATGCAGCAGCAAACCACAGACAAACAATCTTCAGGCATTTCTGGTTCCCAGCTCTGGCTCACTGTGGGATCCTCACAGCCATTACAGGAGTGAGTGTGAAAAGACAGTGGCTGGGAAGACAAGAAAGAATCTCAGTACCTGCCAGGCTTTGGTGTTCCCTGCCACATAATTGTGTTCTGTGTTATCCTCACACGAGAAAGAGAGCTCCACTACTTTCAGCAGATCCATGCTAATGTTCTCCAATTCCACTTTTACTGTGACTGAACCCACTTCTTTTGGACAACAAGGGTAACAGCCAGTTGGGCAGAACACAGAAGAATGGAAAAGACAGCCTACAAAGTCTTTTACTTCTAAGATTTTAAGAAGGCAGGTAATTTAAGGTCTGGCATGGAGCAAACAACCACCTAGAGTCTATGGGGCAAACAGTATGATGGAAATCTGGTCTGCTTCAACCAGACACAAAGAAAATAGGTTCCTTGTGAGTTTATTCCCTGACTTGGCCTCAAGTGAAGTATGAACAGTCATACAAACTACCCTAAGCAGCAGGCTTAGGGCAGCAGCTACAGGCAGAGGGACTGGGTCAAGCAGCCAGATGTGGTAACCTTTTCTACGTGCACAGCTGGAAAAAGACACTTTGTCAACAGTCTTTAGCTGCTGTTCTTCTGCTTTGTGTATTTAGGTTAAGGCTCCTTGGGGCACTGACTACTTGTACTTACAAAGCACTCCCACAAATGGCAGCATTTAGCACAACCCCAAAATGTTAGAGGACAAACAGACAGGGCCTGGGGGAGCTGGCACATTTGTACCTACAATGGATTTAGAGGATATCAGCCTCTTGTACTCAACATATTCTAGAAGCAAACACAAAATTTAGCAACTTTTTTCTTCCATGTAAGTTTTTATTCTGTCTAGAATAACTCCATACATACCAGATCTTAAAAGAGCCAACAATAAATCACTAACAGCATGAAGAAAAATAGCAGCTCACAATAGAAGTATTCAGACAGATCATTTTCCACACTTCTCCCCATCCTCTCAGTTGCACTGAAAGACATGTCTCTATGTGGATTCAGGAGCATGCTATTTGAAGCTTAAGCCTCTGAACTTTAAAATTTTTCAACATGAAGATATGGTCTATAATGAAAAGCTTTGAAATCAAGTCATTCTTAAATATTTACAAATCCCTAAAGACCAAATACACAAACCCACAAAATGTTATTTTCTCAAAAGCCACCACATAATCTCACCCAACATTTTTAAGGCGTATCTCCAGTTACATGAATTATAAATCAAAAAAAACTGCTGAACAATCTTCAGAAGATATTTTCTAGATGCTCAAATTGTATTTACTACTATGAACCTGTTAGAAATTACACCTTTCCCTGTACTTCCTATAACTTGTCACTAGACTTTATTTAGACAGCCTGTCAAAAAGACTTCTCCTCATACATGCAGAAAATAACTCTTCTGTTATCTACTCCTACAAGCCTAGCATTACCAACCAAAGTGGAATGATCCTGTTCTGTTTTCAGACAGAACAGACATTAGAACTACAGTTTCTGTGATTTAAATGAAATGTCATTTTCATACGCAACAAGTGCAGAACTTTTCTTCCTTCTCAAAAAATACTTTTAATCTCTGTTGACTCTACCTTCTTCTTTTCTTATTCCTTTATTTAACCCACATAGGTATATTTTCTCAACATCTGATCAATACTTCTTCTTTCTCTCTTTCCAGTACTGTTCGTTACACACATCCTCCTTTTCTAGTACTTTCACTATGACAGAAGTTGACCTTTATAACACACAGCTTTTGAAACTTCAGCTTGAGAAAGTGATAAGCCTGAGTATTTTTCCACTGTAGTGTGATTTAACTGCATTTTGAATAAAAGCAGAAGGATCACAGCTCTGTCCACAGGCATCAGAAAATAGAACTACATTTCAAGTTAACTATTTAAACATAAACCAGAACAAAATGTCCAGAATTCAGAATTCAAGGAAGCCCATTTTACTGCTGTTGAAGAAGCTGAAGGATGTGCTTACACGTTGGTGGCTCAATTTCTTTATCTACATCTTGTCCCAAAGCAGCTGATCTACTTAACACCCATCCCACTTCACCTCAAAGAAAGAGTAATGCTATTTTCTGCCAATAGACAGACTACTCCAGCTGTGCTTTCATGTCTAACAATTGACATTTGAAAGGGAGAGACATTTTGAGGAGAAGTCAGGCTTGTATATTCTCATTTTGCTACATAAATTACAAAAACAGGTAAATAAGTAATAAATAGCTAAGTAAGCATAAGGTATGACTGCATAGAAATGCAGTACCACAAGCTGAGCCAAATACTAAGCACCCAATAGAAATGCCTTACTTTGGTGGATATAACAAGATTTTTGTAAATGCACTTAATAATTCAGTTAAACAAAGATACATAAAAATGCTACTACTGGATCTCTATTCCAGTATCAGGCAGGTTCTAGATCAGGGAAAAAGCATATTAGGTGATGTCTCTTTTTTCCTTAGGATCTACAACATCAGCCTTATACAGAAAGGTTGTTTTCTTTCTTCTTTTCTTTTTTTAAACCAAAATTGAACTGGAGATCACACATCAATACTGAGGCCTCTACATAAATATCCTGAGCATGTACATACACAAAAACTTATATGCCCAACATTCCTCCCAAGTTAATTCATGACATAAATTCTTGGCTTTGAAATACTGAAATACTTAAATCATCAACACCATCTTACATTTTTTTAAATTATTCATCATGCCACGAAAGCCATTTTTCTGTCAAAGTGGACAGCCTCTTCAGGGGAAAGGAAAACAAAATGAAAAAAGTGGGAAAATCACCATCAAAGGGCTTGGCAGCCCTTAAAAATTCCCAAAACAACTCATCTCTCCAAGTCAGTATTTGCTGACAGTGTCACTGTATCCAGTTTCTTTTTGTGCCTGCCACAAAGCAGCATATTCAAAGAGATAGTCCCAAAGCCTTCTGAAAGGCCAAGATCTGACCCTTTACCATGAAGCAGTCCCCTCTGCCCACCCACCCACCTCCCCTACTGCATTACCTCCTTGTTGCTGACTTAAACAGTAGATAAAGACTGAAATGAACATTCTGCCTATTTTAATGCTATATCTTCAAAATCCTCACAATGACTCAATTAGAAAGATTAGATGATCACTGGTTGAACTCTCAATATTATACACTCTCAAGTAAAAGAAAAAGATTTAAACAGCAGCTGTATTTTTGCCTAGCTATGCAGACATTTCATAGCCACTTTGCCATACTGGCTTGTGTCTGGGAGTTTGAATAAAAATACCTAATGTGCTTGCTTGTTACACCATGAAATGAAGTGCACAAAGCAATTTCCAGGACTGGTTTTGCCCATGAAAGGCAGTGGTCATTAAGAGCCTGTGCTTCCTCCACATCTTTCTATAGGTTTAACCATACATGAGGCAGCAGGGACAAGCACACCATACATTTCCTCATTTCACAACAGGTCATGCCTGCAGGAGAGCTAGCAAGTCATGCAAACCTCAGTTGCAGAAAAAGATTCAAATTCTGTAAATTTGAGGGGGTAGAAAACTGTGTGTCTCTTCATGGAAACAGTATATTGGGGAAATGTGCAATGACAGTAATAGTTAATCAGTATTTCACCACTTTCTTTTGCTGTCCTGACCAGTATCTTGGAGATTTGAACTTGTACTCCTGCTCTTTTTCATTCCTGTTTTTCTTGAAGGAGATAAATTTCTTTCAGTAATATTTAGACAGGAAACAGGCAACAAATGGACTACTCATACAATCATGTCTGGCCTGGATAGGCAAATTTTTCAGGCATCTTCAAATAGGTCTACCTGGAAATCCCAGTAGACAGTGAAGTGAGCCACACTGAGGAAACCGGCTTTGTCACCTGGATGGTGACCACACACAGATCTGTATCTATGGTTATTAAAAATGTGGCATTCTATCTGTAACATTATGAATTATGTAACAAGCAGAACAGAGGACTGAGCAGCTGACAGCATGCCCACACTGTGTCAGCCACAAGAAGTCAGGGATTTTCAGTGTCTGGACAAGACATGTCACTCCACTGACCAGGAAAATCACACCTATTCAGCTGAAAAGTTACATGCAAGAAAAACCAAAACAAAAAAGTGAGATTCTGAGAAACAAACAAGGTAGCAGCAGATAGGACAAGTACAAGCAGCTCTCTTGGCTTTATTAGACTTCATTGTAAGTCTCCTACTAGCCAGGAGAACACAAAGTCCACCAGCTCTCATAAGGACAGTGCCCATCTGCCTTCAGCTGCCCCTGTCTTCCTGAGACACAGGACTATGAACATACAGATCCATCCCTGGAGATTATCCTTCTTCAGTAAGGCCTCCCAACACCCACTGTGTAAAAGCTGGAGAGCTTTCAGGAAACTGAAATGATATGGGGGTAGCCTGGGAGAAAAGAGAAGAAGGTTCAGGGTCCTCTTGCTAGGAGAAGAGACTTACCATCAATGCACAGAACTCCACACAGACCATGGGAAAGAGTTTTCACAGCCTATCCTCAGTTTGGAGCACACCTGCCTTAAACACAAGGTCTTCTGACAGGTGGACAGAGCCCTCCTGAAGTGGTGACACCATTTTTCTTCCGCTGATCTGGATTCAGTCTATTGCATATTTTGAAACTTATTAGAACCCAACAATGTGTCAACCCAATGCACTACAATTACTGCTGTACTCTGTTGTTGCAATAGTTTTTCTTCTTGCTTAAAAATTGGCAAACATTTATGAATCTTTGTGGAAACCAAGCTGAAGCTTATTCTGTTTGCTCCCCAACTGTTCTTAGTAAGAGGCCTCTACCTAAATTCTCTTAGTTTGGAAAGGCACTTTGAGTATGATGGCATTAGAAGAACAACATGTAACACAAAGTTTCTTCCCTCTCCACCTCTCTCCCCTCCCAGTTTTCCAAACAGACTCCCATGAAAGTCAGGGAGAGCAAAGCTGGAAAGCAAGGGAAAACATTGTGTCCCAAGCATGAATTCTCAAGTAGGGAGGTATGAAACCCCAACACCTAAGCACTTGTAACAAAACACCTGTGGGAACTGGAGAGATGATAGGTGCTATACATATTCCAGGTAGCATTAACAGAATGAGCATGCCCTGCAAGGACCATCTTGCAGGTAAAAACCCAAGTTCTGGCATGGGATTTGAGTCTGCAAAGTCTGAGGTGAATGATTCTTACGGCTAGCAATCAAGAGAAAAAAAAATAAAAGTGGGCTATTAAAAGTGTGGCGTTTATCTCTCTAACACTATGAACTACTCAGCCTAAGCAAAACTATAAACCTAAACATGCTTTACTAGGGGTTCAGTAGGAGCAAAATGCACCACTGAATCAATTTTATCCGGAATAGTGTGGGAGGAGGGAGAGTTCCTTTCCTATTTTGAGAGCAACATCTATGCTACACATGCAGAGCCAAAGCCTTCTAATCCAGCAGGCTGAATACATACTAGTTATTCAAATTCAAGAACGTGTGTATAAAAGGAATTTCATACAATTAGTCCCTGTTGTCCTTCTCAGTTTATGCTCTCTGTAAAGTTCTCATTCCAGTGCTGCTACATTACACACTCAGACCCATCTTTTTGCCTCCCACATTGCCTTCAGTAATGTAAAAACATCAGACAAGCAGGCAGGAATATATAAAAAGAGTACCTGTACAGCCACTGATCTATCATTTAGTCAACAGGCTCAATTAATCATTTTAGTAACGCAAAAATCAAGTGAAGCAGAATGAAAATGGGTAATGTTATTTCAGTCTCAATGTTAGAAAATGTGTCAATTTTCTGCCAAACTAATGTAATGGAACACAGTTCCACTATGATTTTATGAAGAACTTTTTCATATTATTTTAGCAGACCATCACTCTGGCTAGTGTGCAAAAAGGTCTTATGGAGAAAAAAAAATTACATTTATTCTCAACTAAAGAAAGCTTCTGCACATCTCCACTTTTGTATCCTTATTTGCTTAACAAATGGCAGAAGTTTAAATCTTCAGCTTGAAAGCAGACTGCAAATGTACCTGAGGAGGTCTGTGTAAGGAACTGATCCTAGTTTATGAGGAACAGTGTGAAAACTCATACTGCACAGGGAAAAAACTAGTTCCAAAAACACACTTAAGAGAGAAGCTGCATAAGTCACTGGCAACATAAGTATCATATTGTAACCAGGAAAGAGCAGAGACAACTACATTCCCCTCAAAGAAGAACCTTGTTTCAGGAGTTCCTTTCATACCTTCCAGCTTGGGACAGTGAAAGCACAGAAAAGCAGCACCATGGGAGCTTGGGGATGTCCCCACTGAATCCCCACAGCCCCACCAGAAACCTCCCATCACTGAAACAACACTCCTTCCCCTCTTTCCTAGCTTGCCCAGTTATTAATTTTGGTGGGTTTTTTTTTTTTCAGCTGCCGGAGCATTTCATAGGGACACGACATGGACGGCTGCCAGCCTTCCCAGAGCCAGCTCTGAGTAGGACACTCTTGGCTCAGCAGCAGACCACACAGCGCAGCAGAAGGAAACACAGGGCCTGGAACTCATGCTCTTGCCCTCCATGCACACACCCTACATGCAGCTCTGAGCAGTAATTCACTGGTGCCCAACACCATCTCTGCTGGAGATCATGGTACCTGCCAGCAGGTCCTACCCATAGGCAAACCAAGAACTGCTCAGCTTAAAACTAGGCAAATCTAGAAGTTAAGATGCCAAACTTGACCATTATTATCTATTTTTTTGCTTCCTTTGGGTGTTACAAGTAACTATAATAAAGATTTGCTATCTGGAGCTGACAAGACAACACCACTGCAAAGAGCAGACACAGTGGAGCAGAGAAGAGGTGATATGAGCTGCCCTGTTGAAATGCCTGTCCTCAGACAGCAGGAATACTGCAGGAGCACAGGGCATCCCAGCCTCCTCCCTTGCTCCAGAGGCAGTTTGATCTCCATTGGCTTTAGTATTGGGGTGAGGATACTATTACAATAGTGATAAATTCCTGGGGATAGGGTCCCCCAAGTAACAACTACGAAGCAGCCTGAACTTAGTGTTCACTTCGCCTTCTTGCAAATGAAACCTGGTCTTCAGTCAAGTAATAACTTTAGTCCAGAACAACATCCTGACACAAACCACTAGGCCAGCCATCACCTGTGGCTTTTGATTTGTACAGAAAGTAGAGGCCATGTATGCAACTGGGACCCCTAAAGGATGATATGCTACCCTTTGTTTTTGAGGGGGATACAAACAAACCACAGAAAAATTAGTGATATTAATATGTACTTATTGGTGTTTAAAATATTCTACAGAAATCCTCCATGTCACAACACTCATTCTGGAAGCAATCCCTAAGGAATTGTAGGGAAAGTGAATGTACATTCCTATTAATAACCTTCCTATTACCAAGAAAACCAGCTTCTTGAAAATTCTTAAATCATCAAGGATGTAGGATTACACAACCATGCACAAAATACTACAGGATTGCAAGAAGCATTTAGTCACTATCATAACAACAAATCCATAGGGGCAGATTCAGTGGAGTCACAGACCAAACCCATGTTTCTTTCAAACGTTGAAAAAAAACATGGATATGAAAAAAGAAGGGATGTGTCAATCCTTCCACACCTCATCCTTTGACAGTAACTACTCCATGCCATCTGGCTATTAAGGACTGTCAGCACTTGAACAATATCTATGATGCTTTCCTGACTGCTTCTACAGAAAGGAAAAAGAAAAAAAAAAAAAGTCCTAGAAAATTCAGATGACATACTACAAAGTGAAAGCTATCATCCTGCTGCCTCCTTTTTCTTGGGGGGCAAAAATGCTTCAGCTGTACTTACTGCATTTCTTAGCAAAACTGTATTTTGAAAACAGTGAATATTGCTGAATTGGTGTGAGGGTTATGGCAATGAATTTAAAAACCCAGGTGACGGAGCAAAGCCCTCACCCTGCACACACCTCTTACCGCCCAACGCGTTGGAGCACAGCTCACTTGAAGATAAATGCAAGTAACAGAAATCAACATCTAACTTAGCTAGTTGACATTTCTTACAAAGGCCGAGAAGAGAGCCTGAATTTAGCCCCTGAGGGCTTCGGAAGGCCTACGTGAACCTCTTATCTGATAGGCAGAAGAGCCAGAGGAGCGACTGGCCCATCTCACATGCACAGTTTGCAGTGACTCCGTATGACTTCACTCCCCGTGTGAGCAGCAGCACAGAGCTCGCAGGGCAGAGTCGCTTTGCCAAGGAAGGTGCACAGGCACATGGCAGATCCAACCACAACTCCTCCCACGGGCTGAGGGCTGGCACCCCGCCGGGGCTGGCTTGGGAGACAGAGCTCCCAGCGAAATCCATTTAACACATTCCTGCACAGCTTCTGCCGATACCGTCCCGATGGTCAGGCCAAGTTAAAGCAAACACCCCTGCCCAGCCAGCTGTCTCTGCTGGAAGAAGAGCCTGCATTTTTACAGAAACAAAGATAACTGAGCTCACTATCTTCTACAGAAGTTTTTCTGGTGTGATTTTGTTCCATTACATCTGCTTGGGTAGCTAACAAAAGCAAAGCTACTGGAACAGGAATGTACTCAGGTATCTTTATACATGTTGTATTTTTAAATGCTTGGTTTGTTTTTCTCGACCTTTCTATATGTATTAAACCAAACAGCATTTTGAAGGTGCCATCTGTAGCACAGGAACTGACACATTCTCTGCTGCTTTTATGTATTTGTTCATTTAAAAAGGGACTTTTAATTGTGTATTAAGATTTACTAAAGCACTATTGTATTAAACAAGCATAACAAGTGGAACTTACTACAGCTCAGATATTTCTTATAGATTCCATCCTCAAACTATTAATAAGCATACTCAGTAAATGCAAGATTTACTTGTGAATATCACTATTCTTTGTATCTTTTGTCATTAAAAATGAAAGCTAAAAATACATGTACACCTCCCTGCTGCATACTTCGCTCACACATTCAAGCAGAAACTCCCAGACAACCAACATAAACAACTGTGATGAATGCTTCAATCTCCAATGGGCAGTGGGATGAACACCATAAAAAGAAATTAAGACTTACTATTTTTCCACCTCCCCTCAAAACACAAGAGTCTTAAACCAACTCCTGTTTGGTCAGTTGTGACTTTGTAAACTCTGTATCTACCCAACCACACACTGCCAGGAATAGCATAAATCTCAGAGCAAGGATTACAAAATCATTCTGGGGTTTTGGTTGGGGTTTTCTCTTTTAAGAACCCCAACACACATCCTTGCAAAGAGAAACAGTTCAATCTGCTTTTAGGTTTCAAAACTAGCACAGAGCTATTTATTCTGCTGGGCATACACTGAATGTTTGAACAAAAAAAGTTAGTCATAGGTCAGACAATACAGCTCGCTATCACTACACCCTTCATTTGAAGGAAAACCAAAGAAATCGATTTTATATTTCAACCAGCTGAAACGATGGTAAAAGAAAGTAAGTTCTCCTAAGTTTCCTTTTCTAAAAAAAATAAAAATAACCATTTAAAAAGAAAGCAATAGTTAAAAAAAAAAAATCCCAGTTTCTCATCTGACATGTAACCAAATGTTTTTTGGCCGCTGAAAAATCCTGCCATTGGTCAGGCTCGGCAATAGGCACATCCCATACACCTGGTGATGCGCGCTCAGCCCCGCATCCCGGGCCGAGGGGGGACAAAGCCGGCAGCGGGGATGTGTCAGGCTGTGTCCCGGCCGCAGCCCCGGGCCGGGAGCTCGGGCGAGCGCGATGCCAGGTTAACAATTTGCAATTTGCCTCCCTCCTGGACGCCGCGGCAGCCCTCCATTTTGTCAGCCGCCTCAATTTAAACGTTTTCCAAGTCGAAGGCAGAACTTCAGCATTTCTTCGGGAGCCTTCCGGGGCTTTAAAGCATCCCCCGACCATTTTGCGCAGCCCTCTGGGAGCCAGCGCTCCGGGCTAAGTTTAGCAGGGCAGGCGCGCACGCCGCGGCTCAGGGGCAGCGCC